>JAPMNP010711099.1:0-15289 GCA_029874935.1 Atherina boyeri
GAGCGACACCAGACCGAACTTCCAGACCACAAACGTTGTGGGAGGGACTAAGTTCGGCTGGCACCCAGGCTAGGAAGCATTCCCCTTGAGATAGAAAAATGACGCGTGAGTGTGCTTTGATTTCCCTGATCTGAATCACTATGCTAATACATGTTGTACACCTATTCTGGGATGTTGACTGTAATAGTGCCACAATTACAGTGAGTTGATGAACAACTCAGCGCTCCTGTCGCCCTAAGGAAGCGACTTAACCCAGCCTGTATAGCAATGAATACTAATGCGTACTCAATTAGCACCCCTCTGAAAGTGAGATATTATTTTGAGGCAGGCGGACTGGGCCAGCAGACTGACTGTAATCCTCCTGTGGCTAATCCAGGCTGGTTTAAATGTGTTAGTTCGGTGTGAAGGAGAACGAGAGATGAGGTGTTATGCCTTCCATCTATCTGGTCTGGAAACAAATGAGTCCCTGTTTTTATTGCATCTGCACCTCAGATGAGACAATCCTTCATCGAGGGGCTGAGAATCGACTTGTGTTTCACTCTGTGATAGAGAAATTACACCAAGATGACGAAAAGCATCGGCAACTTCAATTACCTGTTTAGTGCCGCAAGCCATCTTCAAGTCTTTAAAAGGAATCAAGAAGGGGATTTCTCTCAGCCACTATAAGGTGAGGTTTCAAATAGATGATTTGGAAAAGGATATTTACCTCCGCTGTGCTTCATGTGAAAGATCGCCCCATTTTTGGGGCTCGTTTTACTCCTTTCATTTCTCCCTCATCTTTTTTTAGTACTTTTTTCTATTCCTTTTTTTTTTCTTTTTTGCCCGTGTGTCTGTGTATACACGTGTCTCTTAAGCATCTCTTGTTGGAAAGTTGTCGCCACACAAAGAGGAAAACAATGCACCCCAGGACGTCTCATTTATCTTCATTAATCAACCGGAGAGTATGGAGGTTCAAGCGTTGTGGAGGTCAAGCGTTTTCTGTAAAAGCCAGATGAGGCACACTTTCTGGCACATCAAAAACTCGCTCTGACACAGATAGGGAAATATATTTGAAGCACCTTATGTTTCTCCCCTCGCTGTTCAGAGTGGCTAGGAATGACTTCCAGCTACTTAATGTTCAGAGGAAATTGTCTGCTGCTGAAATGGCCCGGAAAGGAAATCCTAAAAAATGTGAAACTATTCCCATAAAAAACAAGAAAATGTGAAATTTATAGTTTCCTGTTGTCATAAATCTGCTCCAGTGGTACAATATTTTATGCTAATAGTATGGATTTGATTACATTCCTCGTTTCTAGTGGATGGCCGTTGGTCGTGTTGGTCTTCGTGGTCCAAGTGCTCAGTGACGTGTGGAGGGGGGCACTATATGAGGACACGAACCTGCAGCAACCCCCCGCCAGCTCATGGAGGGGACATCTGCCTGGGCCTCCACACTGAGGAGGCACTATGCAACACGCAAGCTTGTCCAGGTACGAGAAACACACACAGCTGCTAATGCATGCTGCCAATCGTAGCGTCAACTCATCAATCCATCACACGTCCACTGTGTACTTTCTTTAGCTTCTCTACCCCTCAGAGGCCACTCATGCATCACTGATATACACAAAGTCAAACAGTACACAAATACACACGCCCAACTGGCTGTGAATGCTGTCATTGCTGTTTCCAGAGAGCTGGTCCAGCTGGTCAGAGTGGTCCCACTGCGACTCCAGCGGCGCCCAGCTGCGCGTGCGTCACTGCGATGTCCTTTTTCCCACCGGAAACCAGTGCTCAGGAAACAACAGCGAGACCAGGCCCTGCTCTCCTGACTCCAATTTTATCCCAGGTGATCACATGCTCACACAGTATGCAAGCGCATGCAAACTTTTTTAATGGCTCAGGCACTTGTGCATGACTGAACACCCAAGTTTAACTGTGCACACACACACACACACACACACACACACACACACACACATTCACACACAGAGTCTGCACCATCCTCCAACACCATATGCCCACAGCGGTAATTCACTTCATTTCCAAGAATCCTGTGATAATGAAATACGTTATTGATCCCTCTGAGGGAGCCGTCACATAGCAGAGGTCAGGTTTAGTGACAGGGCAGCCCCTTTTTGGAGATAGTTGGGATTAGAAGTGCCATGCACAAGGACTCCTCAGTGCTGAAGGTGATTACATAAGGGCATGAACTCGGGTGTTACATTTAAGGATAGTTAAATGAAACCACTGAATTACCTGCATAATGGTCATAGGAGTCGTGTCAAGCCATGCGAATACCTCTTCTACATGCAGTTTTACTTTTTCATAAAAAAAGAAATGCTCCTTTATTTATTTTTCTCTAACTGCTCAATGACAGAGGTTTTTTTTTCTATTTGTCACAGTTCTCTGACATTTGTGTTTCCATGACAATTTTATCTCAACTATCAAGGGAAATATGGTAGTGTGTGGGTGTGCTTCTTTTAATTAATGAAATCAAGGACAGAAATGTTGAAAATATATATTAAAAATAATAAACTATATGTAAGATGCTAAATGCAGCTATTTGTAGGAGTCACAGTTGGTTCATTTGTCTTTTTTTCCCTCATCATTCAGCAGCATTATCAATATGTGATTAAGAGTGAGAGTTGCTGTGCACATCACAACCACACAAAGCAAATATTTGCAGATTGGCCTGGGGAAGTAAATGTAGGTAGGCTGCAGGTCAGCTGCAACCAAACAATCTGTTACACAGGAAACTGCTATTTTAGGACTCAAAAGAAAAAATGTTCTGCAAAGTTTCGTAATATTTACA
This sequence comes from Atherina boyeri, assembly GCA_029874935.1. Taxonomy (NCBI): domain Eukaryota; kingdom Metazoa; phylum Chordata; class Actinopteri; order Atheriniformes; family Atherinidae; genus Atherina; species Atherina boyeri. Next base: position 2,789 of record JAPMNP010711099.1, read on the forward strand.
CAGATTAATTCACATGGACAAAATATTCATCTTACTTTACTATTAAAGTAAATAACTAAATGTTGTGACTGATTTATGTAAGAAAGGAGATATTTTATAAACCAAAAGTTTTCTCAGGTAAGCCAAAATCCTAACAACACATATTATTGGAGGTGTTGTATTGCCTTTTCAAATATTTTATACCTATTTCTTTTGTTTGGTCACCCAAATGAAACTACAACACTACTTCCTCTGTAAACTTGCTGTAAGCTGCATATTCATCCAGGTAGTCCGAGGTTATTTGATGAATGAAAATAATTCATGTTCATCATTTGTGCAACAAAAAGAATCTTAATTTGATTTCAGAATCAGTGGTCAGCCTGACTGTGCCCAGGAGGTTATCAGCAGAATTGGCTGTTTGCATCTTTAATGAGATTTTTTTTCATGTATTTATTGCTCTTACCTCTGATACATTTTGTACAAAAGGTCTCCGACTCCACAGTGAGGTCTGTTGAAATTTGCATCTTTATTGTGTTTGGAGAAATCAGTGAGATCCCCCCACAGCCTTCACTACAACCATAACCAACAATAAAAACCCAACAGAACTTGACTCCAGCTGGTGGTAAAAAGCAGACCTGCTGCTCACTAAACCATGCAGCTTTTCCTTTTGTTCCATCTGGCAAGCTTTCAGTTTTCACGAGACGCATGAGGAATTTACGACGATAGTCCGAAAAGTGACCCTTTAGCCTTTATGTTTTGGCCTCTTTTGGCAACGAACGACAGCCTCAAACACTTTTTCGGCTCAACAGAGAAATGCAACCCATTGGCTGCAACAAATTGAAAGAGAAGTTAAGAGAATTATTTACTCGTGGTGAAAGGCGGAAACTCAAGATCTCTTGTATTTACTGCAAATACTCTCTTATCTCACACACACCATTAGTATTGACATCTGCTTAGACGGGCATCTCCTTATTGACAGCTTGTAATGCGAGACACAGAACAGCATTGATCTCTGCATCACTGCTAAACAGAGATCATTACACCTCCCCTTAACAAAGGATGCTAATGCTTCACAATGTATGACTGGGTACATCATAAGTTGATGGTTGCAAGTTAACCATGATTAAATATCATTTTAAACTTCAGCAAGGGTCATTAATTAGTAGATAGAAAAAACATTTGATTGAAGACATATTTGTAATCTCTTTTTTGGATTAATTAGTGAGGATGTAATACTCGTGAAAACCTTCCACAGATCTTCATAGAATTACTCATTTGCCTTTTTATCTTATCATCCATCCCTTTTTATGGGAAAGGTAGTCCATTAGGGTTCATTAGCAACATCTTGTTCTTCATTTCCTTTTAATGGGAACTGATACTTTTTATAAACCACTCCAGGTGCCACGGCCGTGATTAGCTCGTGGAGTTTTATCGTTATCTGTTTCATAGCAAGGGGCAGATTTCATCTTCACACTCACCTTCAGGAGTACAATTTGTTACGAGGATGGGTGCATTTCCAAGGTTTTTATTGGCTCTAATACTGCTGCCTTTTGGTGTTTCTTCTTCCTGTTTTCAGAAGTCTCGATTGCACGTTCCAGTCAGGAGGAGAGGCGTTGTGGAGGTAATTTATGTTTGTATGTGTGAGTGTTTGCAAGAGAGAAAGAGAGGGAGTGTAACAGACATAGAGAATTATCCATCCATCCATCCATTTTCTAAACCCGCTTTTTCCAAGCACGGTCACAGATGGGGCAAAACTTTAGACTAAAAAACAGGCAAAAGTGTTTTAGTGAGAACTAAATTGGATCCATACATAATCTGGAAACTGGCACTTTGTAGATAACTAAGAAAATCCAGATTCTACAGAAGAACATCACTGAACTAAATGTCAGCATTTCACAGCTTATGGCTGCAGTAACACGTAAAGAGGATTAGTGCTCTTCTACCACTTCTACCATTTACATGGTTGTGACCCACATGATGCTCTCTAACAAGACAATTCTTTAAAAATATACATCTAGATTTTTTGATCATCTCAACCCTTTTTTAACTATAATGATGTCTTTTGTTGATGGTTGCTGATGTTAGCTTTGCTAAGTTTAGATACATTCTCTGTGTTGTCTGTGACATTAGATCTCAAATCAAGACAGAAGTAAAACAATTTTCCCTTTGTCTTTCATCCAACTTGCATGTTTAAGACACTTCTAGATTAATTTAAAGGAAAAGTACTGTTTTTTTTAACCTGGACCTTACGTTCATAAACTCACCCGGACAATTTTGGAATTACTTGAAGTCTAACGGGAGATACTTAGATCCATCACGCTGGCATACATATCCAGTCAGTGGAAGTGGTCAGGGCAACGTCATTTCAGCCTCTAAATAAGACATTATCTGCCACAAAACACCTACATTTTTCACCAGTGTTCAGTTATTAGTTGCTGTATTATCCCTCTGTGCCTTCAGAGCGGCTTTATTGTCATCCGAAACCATAGATATAGAGACACAAACCAGTCACGACGAAGACACAACATAAGAAAGTGCCTCTGATTATACTGTTGTCTCGACAACGCCAGCACGATGGATCTAAATATCTCCTAATAGACATCAAGTAACTCCAAAATTATCCGGGTGAGTTTATGAGTTAATGTATTTAATGCTATAAATAAGGTTCATGTTGAAAACTGTCTATGCACTGCGCTTTACACCTAATTTGTAAAAGCTGTTGCTCAATTAATGCTGCAGTTAGTTGCGCCTGAGCTTTTAAATCCTTGGCTAAGAAAAGAAAGTTTGACATGATATATGGATGAGCTTATGCATGTCAGTCAAATCTTGTGAAACTTCAATCACAGACTTCCCATTTTAAAAGCAGAACTTCCAGCATTATGATGGCAGTTTATTAAAAAATAATGTTAACCAGACCAGATTTAAACAGAGAAGATATTAATAACAGACCCAAACTGTGTTTTTTATTGTAGAGTTTTTTGTTGCACATTTACCCCACGCCTTCCCTCCCTCTTTCTTCCAGATTTCAACCTTTTCCACATGATTGCTGTGGGGCTCAGCAGCTCCATTCTGGGCTGCCTGGTCACCCTACTGGTCTATTCCTACTGCCAGCGCTACCAGCAGCAGTCCCACGACGCCACTGTCATCCACCCCATTTCAGCTGCTCCCCTCAACACCAGCATCACCAACCACATCAACAAATTGGACAAATACGACTCCGTAGAAGCCATGAAGGTCTGCAGACTGATTTTTTTTCCCCAAGATTTACTCTGTGTGATGCTTGACGGGTGTGCAGATATGTAGAGGCAAAGCATCAGTTTGTAACATTTCCTTACCGTTTGACTGAATCAGCTGATATCCCTCTCCTAATCTGAGTTAGTGAGCAACGGTTCGTTTCTTCCTCTTCGGTGTCAGCTGTGATTAAATACAGGTCTTACCACATGATTCTTACTGTCACACCACCTCTTGTCACACGCCAACACTCTCTCGTTCATTCAACAGATACAGTTGTGCATTTGTCCTCTTTCCGTGTGCTCCTCTGCTGTGTGTCTCAGTGTGTGACTGCTTTCTCATAACATACTAATACAATTACTTATCAGTGTGTGGGTGGCTAATCATCAAAGAGACGCTGTTACTGCACATTTCGCCGCCTTGACCAGTTTTTTGTATCTCAAAAGCGTCATGAAGGGCCGACAGTTGGATGCATCAGAGCGAGTGAGGGAGATCCAGTGCTCTTGTGGTACAAAAAGCCTCTTATCTGCTGATATATCAGGCCTTTAGTGCCAGACTGGGCTGGTGATTAGTGCTTGTCCACAGACACTCGATGCTCCGGCTGGGCTTTTTCTTTTTCTAAGGATTTCCAGCCCTCTGTATTGAAGGGGTTTCAACTTCTTCAAGATTTTATTTCTCTGAAATGTGGCTACAGAGACAATTAATAAGGAATAATATTATAGCAAAAACAAAACTATATTACATGTTTTAATGTTTTACATCTGGATAGCAGTTAGTGAGTAAGCAAAAGAGCTAACCAAGCAGTTTTCTTTACCACACTTAGTCTGTTCAGAAAAAAGAGGGATTTTTGTTAGAAAAAACATTATTCTAATTTTGCTTCCAAATTTCAGCTTCACCACCTGTCAAACTTTATTCTCACATTGCTGATATGCAGCCTGCAGCATTGATTGGGCAAAAAAAAACTGTAGGGATCTTTGAAACCATGTGTCCTTGCTTTTAGACACTGCTGTCTGAATTATAATAAACTAGCTAAATTGTAACTTTTGCAGCTCAGCCTTCATTTTTCTCAAGCTAGGGGATTTAAAGAAGCATTTTTAACCTTAAGAGACAAAAAGGTTTCTTAAATGAGGACAAACCATTGTGTTTAGGCAACATAAGGTTGCCGTGGAGAATAAAGACAAAGTTGCAAATTTGTAAACTCTGCCAAGTCCAATGAAGAGCAGAATAAAGATGCTGTAGCAGCTTCATGTAGCTTACTGCCTTCCATATAGAGGAAAAGCAACTGCTGTGGACATTTTATTGTTCGTCAGGATTCCTTTGAATAGCCTGTAACTAATTAAACTGATGAAGTAAAATAATGATGTGCTACTCTCCATAGACAGACATCTGCTCCCAGTGTGTAGTTCGAATACTACTCGTTACTTTTTAGCAGTTTCTGGTTGCTTGAAGGTGAACAGTCCATGTAGAGGGCAAAACATACTGACCAAAGTCTAGAGAGTTAACGTTGAATCAATTAAACTTCTTCTTTTGGCTGTTAAAGATGATAAAGAGCTTTGAATTGCAGTAACTTTGGATGGTCTTTAGGACAGGTGTGTCAAACTCAATAAAATGGAGCTCCCCAACAAATGTTGTGAAATTCTGCACAATGATCCAGAGTGAGGTGTCTTGAAGCAGGGACACAATAGCTACGGTCACATGCGCCAAAGTTCCCCCATCTGATTCAAACCTTGGTTGATCGGGAATTCCAAATCACTGTTTACATGGACACTAAATGAAATGCTCCAATCATGGCGTGAGCAAACATGCACCAAGCGTTCAATCAGACTAAATCATTTGAGCATGCGCAGAGTTGTCTAATTTCCCGAAAGAAGAACTGTAAACAAACGCCACGTTGTCCGCACATCCTGTCCCTCGCATTTTATTTTCCTATTCTCTAGCTTATTCCGTTAACTTCCGTTTTTTTTCCAAAGTTGGACCTTCTTCGCATGTTTACCTGTATACTGTTGCTTTTACTGGTCGCGTTAAAGGCAACTGTACCTCTGTTGCACTTTTAATCCCAGGAGGTTATAAAACGGAAATACCATCTGAGATTCTATGTTGAATGTCACGGTGTTTGAAAATAAAAAATAAGTAATGATGAAAATATTCTAATAAAAGTTTAGCCAAATAAATTTTTCAGTCCGGAAAAGTTTGATTGGGCGTTCCTGTCAATCATCCAACTAGGGCGGAAGAATCGGGACTGCCTGAAACTAAACTTTCGTTTAGTTTTGCAAACGAAAGTTTGCATTTTTATATATCTGCCCACCTGCTCCTACTCCATTTCGACTATTACCCGATCTCTTCTCATTCACATTGAAGTGGGGAGGGCTGTAGCTGATGGAATCCACCGCAGTTGAGCATAGTGTTTAGATGTTAAAATTGTCAATGCCGCAAGTCGGCATTTGTGCTGTTTTATTCTGTGTTTTAATGCAGTTTTCTATCGAACATTTTAATTGAATGGAATAAAGATGACCTATGCAAAAGTAAGAAGCATCGATTTAATGCTACTGCTCGTGCGCTACAGGAGAGGAAAGCAGGATGACGTGCGCATCATCGACTTGTCCAGAGGCGGAAAGACGTCACGCTGCAATTGCACACATGCGCAGTGGGCATTATTTTACCTCAATGATCTGAAAGGGTGCGTACAAAACCACCTCTCTCTTTCAGAATTACATTTTTTTCCGATCGGGCCGCATCGGATCAGAATCTTCCGATTGACGTGTTTACATGAAGTATTTTTGATCTAATAGGACATTATTTCCGATAACTTGTGGCCATGTAAACGTAGCTAATGTCCCTTGAAGACTAGAGTTTGAGATTCCATTTTGGGGTAATAAGGAAAATCTCCTCAAGATGCTTCACAATCTTGGTCAGAATCTCCCCTTTTTTTCACATTTCACTAACGACTAAGGATTCAAATGTAGGACACTTGCTCCTTTGGAGAAGGAGTTTAGTATATTTAGAAATCCTCATCTTTGTATATTTTGTGTAGAAACAGCAAGTTTATGAAAAATAGACTGAAAAGTCAATCCACTGCAAATAAACCATAATGTTCAATAGAACTTGTGGCTTTCAAACATGCCAGCAGACTCCCATTCAAAAGTCACAAACCCCTCTCATAAAACTTTTAGTCAATATTTTTCTTTCAAGTCATTATGATGTATATAAAGTAGCTAGATGCATTCCTTATCAATGAGTTCAATAAGGAAATCTAAACTGAAAGGATGGAACATGCCTTATCGACATACAAAGAATTAGATTATAAATGTTTAGCAATTAGATTGATGGAGCGTGATTGTGGATAGGAACTCCCAGAGACTGGCGCTGATGGTCGATGAGCAAGTCCGGAAGCGGCAGACCGCTGGTGGCGGTTTAAAAAGACAGGGAACATGTGGTTCAGCTCCAGGGAATAAGACATCATTGAAGAGGTTCTCCTTATAAAACTTGTACAAAAGCTTCATTTGATGATCAATTTCCATAATTAACTTGATATTATTGTTTTTCTGTAAAGCCTGCCATTCTTTTAAACAGCTTTTATTCTCTGTACTTAGTGTGCGAAGCAGTCTTAACTATGAGAGACTGTCTGTTGAGTAAACTAAGTGAACACCTGGAAACATGTTTAAAAAAGTACTTCACAGGTATGAAAATGTTTTGTAAAGCTGTCAAAGTGTGAATAGTTCCATTTGCTCCAAGCAAACGTCTCTGAATATAACTTCTTTTCAGCTGTGGAGAAGGTTCATCTGTCATGTAATTAGAGCCAGGAGTTTCGAGTATAATGCAGTTAGCGCAGTTGCAGATAGAGGCTGATATGAATACAGCCAGTCCATATGAAATACACAAAGGAGCGGCATGACAAATGACTAATTTTCCAAGCACACCTTCTGCCTCCAACTCTCAATCTCAGAGCTTGAACAACCCTATGCCGCAGTGAATTTTCAACTATTAAGCGTCCATAATATGCCTCCTTTTAGCATCCGCGGGAGGAAATGATTAGCACTTGATGCTGTATTTTAAAGTGTTTAGTTCAAATCTTGACACCGATGTCACATTAGTCATTACTGTTATACACAATGTGTCACAGACACCCTTCATACAGGTTTCTTGGATGGTTTCCAGCAGTCTAGTTTGTCATCACAAATCAAAGGTGCCATTTAACAGAAGCTTTATGTACAGTTTATCTTATCTCCAAGCTTCCTGTGAGACAGAACGTGACCGTAGGATTTTTTTGAGGATGACTCTTGCCCATTCCTTTCCCCTCCCCTGCAGCCAGATGTGTCGGTACTCTTGCCCTTGGATGACCCTGCCATGCACCAGCCTCTCTCTGCTAACATGGGGGTGTCTATGCGTGGACTGGAGATTTTCTACTAACCACTGACCTCTACAACATCCCGCCTCTTGACCCCCAACCCCGACAACTCTTTGACCTCTCCCAACCACTACTACTTCCTCTTCCCCAACGTGCCCTGCCCTTCCACTTCCTGTGGCACTTCCTGTGTGTGGCAGGTCGGAGTACAGCACTCTAGTTTCTCTTTCACTGCTCAGACCCCCTTCATCCTTCCATCGTGACTGCCTCCCTTCTCCCTCCTGGCTTGTGAGAAGGCAGCTTATCCCTCCTTCTTTTGTCCTCTTTAAAAAAAAAATGCTTGCATTTGCATGTGTGTTTTTTTTGTCATGTTTGTCCTTCTTTGTCTGCTGTATTTTCAATCGATGGTTTGATTTGATGCGTTGAGTTGGAAAACTCATTGTGTTAATTTGTTTATTAAACTCCTCTGTTACCTCTCTATCTCTAATGGCACTTTAAAGTAAAAGAAAATGTATTCTGTAGCACCAAAATCTCAAACTCAATCACTCTCAAGCCAATTAGATTCATTTAATGTTATATAGAAAACAAAGTAGATGATGCTAACAAGCATCACTGCACAGCTGTTTAAAAGCAGCCATGGGGCCACCTGCAGAGATACATAACAGTCTGAAGGACTGCAGGAGAGCTGATTACATTCCCTTTGTGTGCACATCACATAATGGGAACGCAGCAAAAAAGAATATGAGTTTTTTGCTCAGCACACTCGTTTCCTATCAGTGTCAGTCAGAAACATCCATCAGCTGCAAATGCAGCATCATCAAGTGTTCAATTACGCTGCCTCGAGGGACTCCCATCACACTTTTCAACAACAACAGGCTTGATAGGAACATATCTATTTGCCAAATTGCTGATGTTGTACTGAGCAGCAGATCAGAAGCTCGTTCCATGTTTACCATGTCATGCAGAGACAGAGAAGATGACCCCATGGCTCTTCCTTATTGTTTAACAGAAAAGTGACTCCCTTTTGATCGATTTTTATAGCTTTGATTGTCCTGGAGGACCAACAATCGGAGGGCCATAAAAACCGCTGATGTTGGGTATTAGAGATGACAGAGGTGGACATTCGGATGTGCATCAAAATAATTCAGCCTTGTGGTGGCTTTTCATTTTTCCAGCCTGTTTGCAAATGCTTTGACCTTGCTCTGTGAAATATATGTTTCATTCACTGAGCGGCCTCCATTAGTTTGTGTTGCTCTTCTTTTTTTCTTTTTTTTTACTTTTTTTGGAAGGGGGGGATTGATGGATTTGCTTTTACCCTTGCCATCTGGTTTGAGTAATCATTTGATCCATGTGGCGCAAACAAGTCCGCACTGACTCCCTTCTCTCTCTTTCTCTCTATCCCACCTTTTTTTTCTCATTTGCAGGCCTTCAACAAAAACAATCTGATTCTTGAGGAAAGAAATAAGTACTTCAACCCTCAGCTTTCTGGCAAAACCTATACCAACGCGTACTTCACCGACCTCAACACCTACGATGACTATTAACCCAAGACTCCACACCACAGCGGAGGCCCCTCCCCGTTTGTTTTCTTTTATTTGTGCTTTGTATCGAGATTTGTGACACCCCATGTGGGACGGTCCCACTCTAAGACTCTATGGCAGCTGGTATGTAATGAAAACACAGACACACAGTGTTGCTAACAGAGGGAAATGCCCACTTTCTCTCAGGTGCCTTGGGTACACTTGGAAATCTCAATATCTGTCGGCAAATCTTGCCTTGACTTTCACTGAGGAACGGACAACTGGATCTCCTCATGTGGATACAAAGGGAAAAAAAGAAGAACTCTATTCTGAGATACTGTTTAGGAAACGTGATCCCTCTCAACTTTCCTGTGATGCCTCTAAAAACAGACCTGTATTTGTAGTGATGGAAAATAACCACAAATTGCTTTGCATGATTTCATCTGATGTGTCTCCTCTGCTGTTATGTCTCATTTTGCATGATGGACCGCATTCCAGGGTTCTAGTAGCATTTATTTCCCTTTTCTTTTTTTTTCCCCCACTGGTTGTGAGTGCGGAACGTTTTTTGGGGGTTTTTTTTCTGAAAACAAAAGCAGTGGTAATGCCTGGTTGGTTTTTACCATTTACTGCTGCAACGATCGCTAACTGGATCAGTATCCATCCCCAGTCCCAGAATCAGGATGTAGATATCAGCACTGTTCATATTTTCCTTTTTCTTTTTTTCTTTTGCGTCTCTAGCAGATAAAATAGATTGAGCAATCAATGTAAAATTGCTTCCCCCTTATTATTTTCGCTTTATAAAGGTACACCATGTCTTTTTATTTTTGTTTGTTTGTCACTTTTGACTTTTCTGTACAGGTAATTAAGTTTGAAGCCTATGTCTGTAGATTTTTTTTCTAAATACATTTATTCAGTGTCTCAAGTGTTAAAAGAACATTTTACTTTTTGAATTGAATAAAGGTTTATGTGTGCTTACTAGCAAGTAATTGGGAGTATTCTTAGCAGCCTGCATCAATTTAAGTCTTTGTCATTGTACTTTTTATATATTTTTTGTAAAAAAGAAAAAAAATACTGTTTTTGAATTTTGATAGTGCTAACTATCGCTTTGGCTTCTGAGTTGACGATGTATTTGTGAGGGCAGAATGTTAAATGGCATTAACTGTACAGATGGAATGCAGCAAATGCTGTTTCCCTGAACCCTGCTACACGTGTACTGTAATATGAAGTTTGTTCATCCGCTGATTTCTGTTTAAACAACTGTTAGGTTACTCATTGGTTCAGTTGCAACTAACTTTTTACATGTTTGCCTGTGTTACTGTGCATAAATTAAAACTGCTTCATACAAGACTTGTCCACTGTGAGATTCAGTGATTTAAATTCTCATCCCCTAAAGATGAAGTCAGCTTAAGTGAAAATAGACAGTCATATAAATCATTCACTTTTAAGTTGAGACACTTTTAGCATGGTCGGCTCTGACAGCTTTGGAGACTTTGATATTCCTCAAGCAAAACACTTTAAAACCACAACAAAATCAGCAAGAACCACCACCTCATAAATCATCCGAAAACCAGAGCTTTTTCTTGTTTTTGTTTGTTTATTTTCCCCCGAATAAGTCTTCAGCAGAGCCCTGTGGTGACAGATTGCATAACAAAAACAGTGGTGGAAGGATACCTGAAGGATACAAATCAGACAATGCAGCATGGTAAAAGTGTTGAGGATACTGTCAGAGTCCAGACTCTAATCTGTATGACGGGGTGTAAGACCACACGCTGCGCTGTGCTCCATCAACCTTCAACCTGATGTCCCAACTGTGTGCAGAGGGTAATGGAGGGGTGTTATTAATCACCCCATTGTTTGGTCGGTCTGACTGCAGAGAATTAATCTCTTTACCCTGACTTCATCCTCACTTTCTGAGCAAGCGCTGCAGCCACAGACACACAATCGGGGCTAAATGACATTAGATACAGCTGTGTGTGTACTATACGTGAGATTTTGAGTGTTGAGTGCTGGAAAATGGGTGCAGGTAGCTGGAAATGTCCAAATTCCCTCTCATTGATTATCCCCCAAAGATCTTTTCAAACTTGTGTGAAGCTGCAAATCATTCCACAGTGACCTCTCCAAATCTTGACTGATGAACTGGACGCAGACTAGGCATATTTCCTGCGGACTTTCAACCACAAAAAAATAACCGCATAGCTAGCAGAGTAGTCCAAGAGTGTTGTTCTGCACTTTCATCTTTCCATGAATCTGCCAGCAATGTGAGCTATGCAGCTCGTAGTCAGTCAGACACATGTGACATTCCACTTTGACAGTGAGGCCAAGGACGATGAATGACTCTCTCTACATGGCATTTGAGGACTGCTGAAGTTCACTGCTAAAGGTCGCAATAGCAGGACTTGTACATTACTGTGAGTGCTTGCATGTGCATCAAAAAGTCATGAGAGTCATAAGATGGACCATATTGTCTTATTTATTCATGTTGTAGTTTTTTTTTAGATAACCATAAGTACAGAATCCCATTGACTTTGATTGATCTGAGTTCTTGTGAGGATGATTGTTGTTTTAGCTAAATTATATTATTAAAGTAGTGGTTAGCGCCCCTTTCCATCTCGTCTTTTCTGTCTTTTCTCTGAGCTGTCTTCGGTAAGTAAAAGTTAGTATAAAGTTGACTCTTGTCTTACTGTATCTCCAGCTCTATCCCTTTCTTTCTCTCATTCTTTTCCTCGCTTCTTCCAATAATGTCCTTTTAAATGGCCTATATGCAGGTTTTTTTCATATAAACTCGCTACTGACTTCTGTGGCTGGAAAACGGAACTGCTACTCCTTTCTGCTCGTTCTCGCAACGCCTGCTCATATGTGCACTTGTCAAGGGTTTAACTTTTCTAGTCTGACACAGAGTTTGTGTTGGTGTCTGATTTGGGGTGGGTCACCTCTGTGTATTCGCACAATCCATTGCAATGAAATATACACACCGCTTGCAAGTGTAGGCTAATTGTTTACTACCAGTAGTGGGAGCATGATCTGAAACATTTAACATGAACGGGCTTGACGTCACATCCGCTGAAACAATGTGGGAAAATCTGGCACAGTGTTGCCAACTTGGCAACTTTGTCGCTATATTTCGCGACTTTTCCGACCCCTCTAGGAACTTTTTTTCTAAAAAGCGACTAGCAACAAATCTAGCGACTTTTTCACGCGTTGCTAGAGACTATTGGTGACTTGTTCAATGTGAAAGCAGTATGTATTTCTCACTCTGCAACCAGGTACCTGGTTGCAAATCTCCAGTGTCAGTCTATGTCCACGGCCACACTCAGGCTAATCACTTTAAGGTTACTACGTCATGTGTGACGTAATATTTAAAGGTACCGTATGTAAGATTCTGGACGAAACTGGTACTGCAATCATGTGAAGCCGTAGCCTATGTAAGAA
>JAPMNP010711107.1:0-19166 GCA_029874935.1 Atherina boyeri
ATGGACCCTGATGCCAATAGACAAACACCTTTCCTTTCTTGTTTTTCACTCTACAAATGGAATACAAAAGATAAGTATGGCGCGTTATTCTCGGGGGCCAAGAAGGAAGTTCTGTGGAGAGAAGTGATCGAGGTGTTACAATAGAGAGCATAGTGCTGAAAAGGTTTAATTAACCGTGACGGAGATAATTATCCCTGGACTGTCCAAATTAGTTTTGCATAATCGCTCTGATCCTTATGAATTAATCTCTCGGTGTAATCTAGGAGAAGCGCTTTGCTTCAATTTGATACTTTAGGTACAGATTAATAAGAACTGAATGATTCCTCGTGGAGTAACTCACAACAGCTTCATACACACATCCAGGCAAAGCATCATGTGTTTCCCTCTTCAAAAAGATGCCACTTTTTATTTAAATTAAATGTAGGTATGCTACTTTGTAGTTCTTCATACGCTACTTGGGATCAGGTTATTTCGGAGCCTCAAAGACGAGATTGTTCTGCATCCTAAAAAGCAGCACTTTGCTTTTTTCTCCCTTTTTTCTGTGTCCATGGGAAGAGAAAACTCAAGAGTGCCACACTGCTTTATCTTTCTTCCTATTCACGATTAAAATTGTGATAAATAAGGTTTTGGCTCTTGATAACAATGGGCTGATTTAGATTTCTCCCCGAGTAATGCCATTCAAAGCGCGGACAAAAGCGGCCTTTGGAGGATACCTTACACTTCACCTGGACTGAGGAGCAGGAGTAGGGAAAGAAAAGATACCAATCTTGTTCATCTCATCAAGAACTGCAGCCGCGATTCCCTTCCGTTTAATCCGAATAGGCTTTATTGTAGTCCTTTTGCTCAACAAGTGAACAGTAGCAATAGTTTGCAGTACATAACGGAGGTTAAAGAAAACACAAAACATACAAATTCCATAAGAGTTAGTTAAAAAGGCTTTTTTTTCTGCTGCACATGACAGGAGGATTGGGGGTGAATAAACATCCATCTCAATTTAAAATCGGACTTTTTTTCTTGTTTAATGGCAAAAAACGGTTTGGTGAATCAAACCCGGATTGAATAACACCTTGAAAATAAATTACATCCTCTAAGTTTCATGTGCAAAAACCTTATCCTTTTTTAAAATAGTCTGGGTCACCATAGATTCCACTAAACAATAAATATTACAGACATCTATAAAAACGGTTTAAAAACTCAAAATATACAGCGGGTTTCTAGTGAAATACGTAGCTTCCTTGCCCTATCTCAAACACTACGCCTGTAACAGCAAATAAACTAAAGTCATTTTATCTGTACACATTTACAGTGTTTTGACAATCCTCCTTGATCCGTGAATAATGACCCCCACAGCAAGTGGTCTGAGGGACAAGGCTGTGGTCCTGATAAGTATAGGGCCATTGGTGTTGGCCGCCCTTGAGTCCAACAGGTTGGTCAACCATGGAGCAGAAGATAGAAACTCAACAGGGTACCTTTCAAAAAGAGTTTTCACGAGGGCAAGCTCTGATACCCAGAAATCTGTGCACTTTTGCCATCGTTCAGTCATTTTCGTGAAGTTGCATCAGGTGATGGCTGAGTAATAATAGATTAGAGAGTTCTCTAAATAAGCATTACCTTAGATAAAGGCATTATTCAATGTACATACACATGTGATATCTGATCGACGACGAGCACTTCATCACATGTACAAGTTTGTGCATGCATAATAAAACTCTTGCATGAATAGCTGTTGTTTGATTTCATTTTCACATTTCATTTTCTTAGAAGTCCAAAGTGGGCCTATCATAACGCCGCAGCATATGCAGGATACGGTTCAAGTTGAGGTTTTCCCATCCCGGGGAGCAGGATGTATGCTAAGGGCGGCTGGAGTCCCGCTGAGGGCCAGCCCGTACAGTTACATGGGATCATGTAGCCTGGGTTTCCCGGGGATGGATGTGAGTGAGTGTGGGTGTGTGCCCCGCCACCTACGCCGCCAGTCCCGGTGAAAGCCGTAGCTCCTCCCGGCGGGTAACCCAAAGGAGACGCGTACGGAAACGTAGGTGGGGAAAGCTCAGTCATCTTGGATCCCAGGTCAAAAAATGAATAGGGGTTCGTGGACATGGATGGACTGAAGAATACCCTCGCTGCAGCAGCCGCAGCAGCAGCTGCTGCCTTATCTGGGTTCCCAATGATAGACTCGGAAAGTGCTCCAGTGGAAAGTCCGTTAACTTTGAGTGCGTCGTGCTCCCCGAGATTGTAGGGCATAGGGAAGGAAAACTTATCTTTTTTCATCAGAGTCTTGGGTTTCCGCCTCGGTCTGTATTTATAGTCTGGGTGTTCCTTCATGTGCATCGCTCTCAGTCGTTTGGCTTCGTCAATGAATGGCCTTTTCTCAGACTCGGTGAGAAGTTTCCACTCCGCTCCCAATCTCTTGCTGATTTCGGAGTTGTGCATTTTTGGGTTCTCCTGAGCCATTTTTCTGCGCTGGGCTCTGGACCAAACCATGAAAGCATTCATCGGGCGTTTAACGTGATCCATTGGTTTAGACATGTTGGCACACACACACTCTGAAATAGAAAAGAAAACAAATCGAAGCAAAGAATGAATAACTTGCCAAATCGATACAAAAACACGTGAAAATGATTTTATAATATTCAAACATGACTATCTTAAGCTATTCATTCGGGATTTACAGCAAATGCGATTCATGCGTTTGATTACTTACTTGAGACTTTAATTCTTCATCCCACCGCTGATTTTCTTCTAAAATACACAAGTTGCGTTGTCCTTACGAGCGCTCAAATGTTTTCTGCGTCATGCTGGCATCCATCAGTGATAACGCCTTTAGTAAAGAAGACGGAAGAAAGAAAAGCTGTCTTGTTTTCCGCTTGTCGTCTGATAATGCCAACCTACACTCAGCAGCGGAGTACGCAAGTGGATGATAACTCCCGCTTGCCCCATGTGAAATACCGGGTTGTGTGGCAGGTAGTGAAAGTGTCACTGGCGCATGCGCGGTAGCGTCAAGCGCGCAGACGTCTGTTGAATGGGCTTTTTTTTTATTCCACCAACTTTTGAGGATAATGAACCTCATGTTTCAATATCTTAATTAAAGAATTAGACTTTTTTGTATCATCAGTGTTAGAGTTCATTTCTTCAGTTATATTTATTTCAACCCTCAAAGTGTCACGCGTAAAAGTAGGTAGGCTAATTCATGCACCTGAAATGGACTACCTTGGGATTGCAACATGTTTGAGATCCTTAATAACTGTCAGATTGATAGAAACTGACAACAGATACAGAGGTTCATGTGTAGTGCAGAAGCTTGATCTGAGTCATCAGACTCAACAAAACAGACACTGACTTTTTGTTAAACGTCTAACTGCACGCTTAATCACCTCTTCCTCTCAGTGCCTTTTTGTTTATTCGGCAATCTGTCGGTGTCGCTCCACTCTCTCACCTTCCTTCCTCACAGGAGTCTCCCTGCCTGCCCCCTTCACTTCCCCATGGGTGGCACTGCCCCTGAAAAGTAGAGCGCACGGGGCGACAAGAAAGGTAAAGAATGCGCTCTTTAATTTTCTGATATTGTCCCATTTTTCTCGGTAAATAAGCAAATGTTGAGGAGGTCTGAAGTGTTTCTAATCGTGCTCGGTGAAATTAATTACTTTCCTGAAATCCCCCTCTTCACTTTCACTTCAAAGGACCTTCCCAAGGGCAGCGAATCGACAACTGAAATTAGGTTGTCCAATATTCAACTAAGCAATTACAGTTATCTGCAGGACCTGTTGAGTAAATTGTATGTTTAAGTGGCTTGTTCTGGCACTTTTTCCCGTTGTACATAATTATATATGTACAAAAAGAGGGAAATAGAGACGCGGTATTGAGCAATATTAATGATGAATTAGGCTGTAGGTCGAGCTTTTAAATGAGGACATAAATGAAAGTAAATTAAATTCCCATTCCTGTTGTCCCTTTTAACTGTCTAGCCTAATCTTCAGTTTACACAATGTATAGTGTATTATTATTATTATTATTATTATTATTATTATTATTATTATTATTATTATTATTATTACTACATGTTATGACATTTTTGACAGGGTGAAAAGTTGTGTGATGACCCAAAAGTGATCCGCAGCTTTCAGGAAACAGCGCCTTGCTTGCAGATCTGAGATTGTTTCAAAATTTCTGTTAACACGGATTAAGTTTTTTATTATTATTATTAAAGCGCAGTCAAGGGTCACTGAATGATCGCTCCTTTGTCTCAAGAAGGAAACCTGACAAGGTGAAGATGATCCGCGCCCAAAGGACCAGATGAAAGACAAACCTGCTGCCTAAACCGACTCGGAGCATCTCTCAACGCCGCGCGCCCCTTTTGTCGGCGTGTCATTCACCTCGATAACATTCCTGCAATGAAGCGCTCCGCTCGCTCCGCAGGAGCACGCACCTCTCAACACAACTGTGCAAACAGAAATTGGGTCTATAGTGATATGAATGGGTGAAAGTTTGTTATCGGGACTTGTGGAGGTGTGCGGTTAAGTGTGCATGCTTTCACCGGGCCCCTGGAAATTTATTTCTCCGACTTCTTATCTGGTTTCCCCCTTTTCTTTTCTTTTCTTTTCTTGATTTATCCATTTAGATTTGTTTAGTGTTATTCATTTGTGTATTCTATTAATTTNTTTAAAAAAAAAAAAAAGAAGGGGGGGGGTATTATTTCAAATGTCATTCCTCAGAGCCCCAAATTATGGCCTCTGTTTTAATTGTGTTTGAGATGCCTGGGCCAGGCTCAGCCTGCATAAAGAGGAACAGGTGGAGCTACGCATGTTTTCTGTTCATCAAAATGTTCATATTTATGGTATCTATTCCACAAAACAGCAAACTGAGAAAACATTAATTTAGTCAGTTTTCTAATTCAACTATGATCTGATAAAATGAATGAATAAATAACACCAACAAACACTCCAGTATGTGTTTTTCCCCCTCTTCTACCCATGCCTGGGTCCTAGAAATAACACTTAAATAATTCAACATGAGTTAGTGAGAGTGGGAGAATTACCTGCCGATAAAGCCTGGGTCCAACCTCTGAGACGGAGCCAGCACTCCCACCTCACAGCACACTGATGATAAGACTGAATAGAAAAATATCATGCAAATAGAAGGCAGACAGCAGCAACAACAAGCCCATGGGGACATTTTCCTACCAGGAGAGATCGCACACAGTTCACTCTAAAGTGCTAAAGCCATCACTCTGAAAAAGGAGCCCCTGGAGGTGCAAGAATCTCCATGATAGTGGCAAACACCTTATTCTACTCAACACTCCACTAAGTCTGGGAGAAAGCAATAATTTATATGGAGAGTTGATGAGGATCCCTGGATAATCCCAGTTTGAATTTAAAGAAAGCCCTCATCTATACAGAATATTGTAGGATGTGTACTTTACCTCCTCATCCTTTTCAAACTGTTATTCTCCCAATGGAGGAGGAGGGAGTGGAGTCAAGTCTCGAATTAAATTGATTTCAAGGGAACAGAAGTTGACCTCTTGCTATCAGATGGCTTTTCTTTGAGTGGGGAAAAAAGAGAGGGTAAACAACAATATCTTGTGTTTGCCACTTCAAACCCCACAGAGTGGAGAGTATTTACTGCCACATGAAAGTTTGCTCATTATCAGGGAGGTTTGCAGAAAGGGAGAGGGAGGGGTCCTGATCGTGTACCTGATGTGGTTTCTTTCTGCTTGTCTGATCACAGCTCTGCTGGGATCTTCCCCTTCCTCCTCAGCTGTGGCTGCTCTCATGCAGGCCAAGCCAAGAAGGAAAGAGTAAATCCATCTCTATGGATAGAAAAAGAAAATGAAACAAGGGAGAAGTGGTCATTTCAGTTATGTTTTGATTATCTTTTTTTTTTTATTCCTGGTGCAGAAGCACAGATTTAGAGCTAAATATATTAATAATATAGCTGAAATCTATTTAGAAGCATCATTCTTAAAAGATGGAGAACTATAATACTCTTTCATGCTCAATTACTGTATATTTTTCCATTTATTCACTTCATCCCATTTCTTGTTTTAATTAAACATTTGGTTAAATAAATTCTAGATGCTGAAGATCAAGACAAAGCTTGTTTAAATAAGGAAACACAAAATAGTGAAAAAAAAAAATAAAAAAAAGGAAACCAAAAATTGTAAATACATTTTCCATCAAAGCATAAATGCCTGCACGATGTGGAACGTATTGAAAGCCAATCTGTCACCATCACGCGCCATTAGCTGCAGAATCTTATCTGAAACAAGCCTTTGATAAAGTGCTAATGACAAACAGTTTAGGGCTTTAAGTGATCCAATTGATTACTATTTAAAGATGATTGCATTCAGATTAGAAGTCATTTTGTCTAATGAGGTGTCTTTACAGCTCCTACAATACGTAGAAAATATGCTTAAGTACAAGGCGACATAATGATAGGATTGGTAAGGAGACAATGGTGACCTCAGCATCACTTCAAATGAGTCACACCGAAAGCCTGAATAAATGCATAATTAATGTGAATAAAGTTAATATTTTTTGTGGTTTAAATATGTGACCTATTTTGAAGGTTGTGTTCTGAAAATATATTCAATAAGTGCCAAATTAGTTGTGCAGTTCTTTAATCATTCTAATTATACAGTCTTTATTGCTCCTTAGGGCAGAATTCTGAGTCTTTGTCTCAGTGGGAATTATTTTGGTGAAGAACCAAAATATTTACTCAACCACAACCTAAATATTACGCATATCAAGAGGAATTGAGAAATAATCCCCTCATAGAGCACAGTATTAACTTAATCACATTAGTGAAAACACTATTGATAGTGGTCATGATCCCTGGTGAGGGGATCTAAAATGCACAATAAAACATCCATACAAGTTAGAACACACTGCAGTGTGTATTAAAGACTGAGGGCTTGAACAGGCAAATGGCCCTCAGGATTGTGTAAGTGTGTGCCTGAGTGTGTGTCTGAATGCTTGAATGATGGTAAAAGAGGAGAGAAAGAGGAGTGATTGTCAGTTCAATCTTGGAGGACCCGAACTGACAGATACAACAAACTTTGAAAGCACATTATGGAAGGAGAATAGCAACACAGAAGCATGTGGAGTCCGCCAGGCTGATAAGACCTTCATCTTTAAACCACCGCTTGTCAAAGTATTATATGTAATCTCACACTGCAGAATATCTCCACACCCTGTGGGCAAACAAAATAGCTGCAGCAATCAAATGGCTTCCTGGATCATTAAAGAAAAAACAGCCTATCCTACCCTTTGTGAAAAGTCAGATTTTTGAACTGTGATTGCTGCTATCCCCCACAGGGCATATGTTTAGCTTAAACCTTCCACATGTTCTCTGTGGCAGAGCCCTGTGGTTCACATTCACAGATACTTGTTTACCTCCAGGCTCTGAGATGACTTTTCCCATGATAGACTATTTTGAACCATTTAGCGGATACATTATCGCCAGCTTTTCTTTCTCATTATATTCCCCTTATCGCCACAGCATCACTGCAAAGCCCCAAATAGAGAGTTGTAATTACCAAGACTGCCACCTGATAGCAGCCCTTCTATCAGCTTTATCACTTCAGGTCCTGCTAACTCATCATAGAGACAGAGGGAAGAAAAGGCCTGCTTGTGGCACAGCCCACCACAGATAGCTCATCTCTCCGATACATTTATAGTTCTAGTTGGGATCAGAGAAAACTGATGCACCAAGGCATTTTTTTATCCACCCCTTTCCTTCAACCCTACAAAGACTGCTCTCTCTCAGTCCTCTCCTAGTCTCTGCCTCTTTATGTGGAAGCTGAATTGAGGCCGCTCGCAAACAAAAAGTGATCCAATCTCCTTGAACCCGTGGCAACGCAGCAACATGCTATTTGGTCTTTCATAGTGTGCCATCGTCCTTCAGAGAAAGAAAAAAAAAAAAGGAAAAATCCAAAAGGTGACTTGTTCATTTTTAACATTGCACATTCTATGAAAGGCACTTACATAAAAGTTGCTAGCTTATTAACCACCTTTGACCTTTGTTAAAAGTTTTCCGAATGTTATGAATGGGAAATAAAGAACTAATCAACAGATTTCACCCGGGCTGAATGAACAAACGGTTAAAAATACTGACAAGTTGTAATTAAAGGTCAAGATTTATTCAATTATTGATTCAGGCCCTTTTCAGTGCACAAATCTGTAAAAGTGAAAAGATAAGACCTTTTGAGCTATCCCATTTTACCCTTTTGTGTGAATCATTATCCATTGTGCGTTGGACCTTGATTTATTGCTGAAAGCAATTTGTGAAAAGTAAATATAATTGCACAGTAAAAAAAAATAGTTAATCAAACTTGAATTCAAACTATGTCCTTGGGGGGGACTATTTTTCATCGTGAACATAACTATAAGCCTTGTGCAATTGTTTGGAAATCACATATAACAACCAAATATACATTTATATCATAAGTAGAAAGTCTCTTTGTGCATCATGTTAATTCCCATAAATTAATTAGTTTCATTTTAATCCGTTTGTGTATTCTTCATCTTTCTGACTTTCTTGCTAGTTAACTGACAAAACCAGGGTTGAAAAGTTTTTTTCTTTCTAAAATGATCATAACATTGGTGATTATATTCAAAGCACAAAAATGACCAGACAATTCAAAGAGCAGGTTTAAATAGAGAACTGGCTCCACAACCCAGCGTCTCCTCTTGTCTTGCTCGCATAGCTGTGCTTTCCTCTATCACTTGTAACAATGAAAGAGCCTTTGTGTGTCTTCTCATCAGTATGTCAAAGAAACAGCCTGAGTGACTGTGACCTCCATCAAATGGGAAAATTGTAAGGATGCATTGGAACTCTATGGTTCCCATGGCCTGCACGCCTTCTGACAGAGACACTCTAACACAGCTTGAAAGGAGAAATCAATCTTATTTGAGGAGATTAAGTGACCAGGATAATAACCATGTCATTGAGAGAGAAAAAAAGTCCCACTTTTCACAAGAGTGAAATAACGGGAGTTCCTGCAGATGGCTCATTGTTGCCACTGAATGTCATATCTCTCTAGGTGAGTCCTTTATAGCCGTGTTGTCTTACACACATCAGGGACAAAAAACATGTGGTCATTCCAGCAACTGGAAGTCATCATTCCAGACACAAAACTCCAGAAAACATCAGTGATATTTACACATTTTTACGTTTGTACCTGAATACCTGCGTCTGAATGTGTGCATGTTTCTCCCAAGAGCTGGCTTGAATGACAATATGATCAATGGAAGGGCAAGTGTCCTGTCAGCACGTTCTGTTTGGAGGGGGGGCTGCCGCTGGCTGTCTCAGGTGATCTCATTATTTGATGGACACAGCAGAGGAGAGCCCACATTCGCCTCTCTCGTGTTGCTTTCCCAATCACGCCATTACTCATGCAGAGCAGCACAGGCACTTATAGGAAATATTGATCATATTTTGACAGAGTATTCTCCCCTCTCCATAATCTGCAATGTACTGCTGCCACTGTGCATCTATACACTCCACACACGTGACAACATCATTAGATGCCACTGAGGAAGGATAACACTTATCAGCATTCCAAAACAGGCAGCCTGTGTTAGTGTGTTAAGATGTTTGCCTAATGATTTTAACTAATCTGTTTATTTCTAATGTTTATCTAAACAGCCTCTGAGGGGAGGGGTAGCAAAGCAAGGAACATGGCTTTTCCAAATCAAAGACTTCAAAGCAGCTAATCGCCTGCGTGAAGATTAATGAATTACTCTTACGAATGCTCCTCTTCGTTTTCACTCATGCAGTTCTTTTTTTTCATGTCTGGCTAAAGTAAATACCCGTGCAGAGCCACGCTCTGAATAGATAGCAAAACCAAAAGGCCAGGACCCTGTGAGAGTCAGATCGTCATCCCGTGGGATGTCTGCTAAAGATGATGTGACACGCCTAAAGAGCAGAGCTCCGCCAGAGGCCCAGAGGGCTGTTTGCATTTGGCAGCACAAGCCAAAAGTATCCTCTCTGCTCAGATTAAGCCTTGCCAAGGGTCAAGTGAAATCAATATGTTAATCCATAAATTGTCCTGTGTGATAATTACTAAGAGGAACAGTAATTACAAAAGACATTAATTTACTTCTTAGATTTTGTGCCAGAGGAGAGTTTTGCTCAGCCGCGATTCATCTGGAGGCAAACAATTCACAGAGGAAGCGTCCCTTATTTTAAAGCACAGGTCGATTCTTACTAGGAACAGTAGGTGCACACAAGCTCTCAGTCAGAGCACTTTCAGATATGCCAAAGGAGTGTTTGAGGCTTTCTAAACCCCTGTGTAGGCAACTCCAGGGTTCTTACATTGGTCAGCAATGACCAAGGTTTCACAAAATGCACACTTTTGTTCTGTCTGACAATGTGTCGTGGACATTAGCATAACAACAATGCAAAAAAAAGTATATGGGCTGTTAAGGGATAAAACCTCTGTGTCTTCAGCGAAAGACACATGGAGCGCCACACAAATGCCACACTGCTTTAATGGGGCGACAACCTGTATACATTTTGATCTTTTTCTTCCCGACCATTTTGAGGCATGGCACCAACATTGTCTCGGCATTCTTTGCTAAACCCCAGGTTGCAGCTGGTCTGCCACTCACTGTGTACTGCCAAGTGCAAGGAATGGGTTTCTTTTATCAGGAAAGAGCAAATCTGGGCTAATGTGTCTGGTAGAGAGTGTCCCAGGGAGCCCCGCTCTCCCATTCTTTGGCCATTCTTTCCACTTTTCTCCTATCCTGCAAGTGGGATAATTGCAGTTTAATTGGGTGACAAGAAATGAAAACTGTGTCCACATTATCTAGGATTATCTCTTTTTCCTCCAGCCTGCCATCAATTCAAAGAAGCCCATTTATCAGCGCAGGGAAGCTGATGCTTGGTCAGCGGAGGAGAAGCTTTGAGCACCAGTTAGCAAAATGAAGAGAGAAGGGGCCCGGGAGCAATAGGAGGGGGCCTGACAGCTAAGAAAAATGTTCTTTGTATCTAATCTTAACCATACATTCATCTTCAAGATGCATATCATTTCAGCACTCTAAATCAATAAAAATACAATAATATTATTCTAAAGAGCGGTCTCTTCAAAAAAACAAAAAGAAAAAAACTGAAAGACAGAAAAAAAACTGATAGTTTCAGTTCCCTAACTGAGATTCATCAGCAGCTCTGAATGCAAGAGTTTAATCATCCAGAAACATTTCACAAAACCGAACACCTCACGTCAATTTAGCAACCCGGACAAAAATGCTAATGAATACCAATAAGTTTCAGCATTGTGGGATGGATGTGCTTCACAGCCAGCTCCATTCAATTCATCAGCATTCTTAAATTCTGCACAGCAAGGTTATAAACATTGAGTCATACTCAGGCCAGCCATAGCTCACCTTCCTCTTTGTTTGAGCTGTACTCAACCTTAAAAGCCTCTTTCAGGATGCATGAATGCACTTCATTTTCTCTCTGAGAACTTTGCTCTGATAGCAGGAAAAAAGGAAGGTTGTTTGGAAAAGGAAGGAGAGACAATAAAGGAAAAATGAAAGCTTTCAGATTCCATTATGAGCATTGCCATCTATTCTTTTGAGCTGTTTATACAGAACATTTTCCTTACAATAATTCCCCCTTTGCCTCAATATGCTGCCAGTCACCCAAGCACAATTGCAAATGGGTCTTCCATCAGGGTTATGTTAATATAGTAAATACTGGAAAGATGATAGAGAGGCATTTGGAGGGAGGATCAGGTTAGAAAAGAGCAGATCAGAAAACGATGTCATTAATACTTTGCTTCCCTTGCGGCAAATGAAATAAAATGAACGAGACTACACCTGTGCACTGAACACTATAGATACAGTACCTATTCAGGCTCAGGTGCAATGTGAAAACATTTAAGATGGTCTGATCATTTGGTGGAAAGAGCAGGCTTTGTGTTGCACCAAAGCACAAAAATCTGCTGCACAATGACCAACGTGGAGTGCCTTCCACACTGAAAGCAACAGAGGACCTTCTCTCAATACAATGCGCTTGAAGGTTACAGGATATATTGCCGGCTCTTAGGAGTGGGTCCATGTGTCTGCATCTGCATATGCACCAACACCAACACAGAAAGAAGACAAAAACCTAAAGAAAAACACCATTTAAAAATGACTTATGCCAATACATAGCTGGGGCATATAATCTAACAAGCATTCATATTCAGTCAAATGCAGTTCCAGCTTGTTTTAGTGATTGACCCATTGTTGTAAAGAATAATTAAGTGTTTTTTGGTAATTCTAGTCCAAACTGATGCAGTACACAAGTTGCTCTTAATACACAAATAGCTGCACCTGCTACAATGCAGGCCCCTTTACCTGTTGATTTACTATGAAATCGACTCTTAACCTTCCTTGATAATTTGCTTCTTTTAGCCTTGGCATGTGCTTGCATTTATCCCACTATACTGTACATCTGATTGATCACTGAAGTCTGTGTTAGCCAACAGAAGGGCAAGGGAAATGCAGATAACAATGAGAAATCTTGTTGACTTTGATGCATTCACATCTGAATACCAAATTAAAAATATAGCTTTTACGCATTCTGGACTTAAACAAAAAAGAACATAAAATAAATACATACAAATAGATTCAAGCAGTTTCAAAAAATCAAATACATAATGGCATAATTAGAAATGACTATTTTTTTATTCAGAACAGGTGCAGAAAAAACATAACTCCTGCAGAAATGTTTATACTTTCTGTTGTTGAAACTATCAGGTGATGATGCCATAATTACTTATTCTCAGATGAGAATCAAGGCCAGGCATTCATACGACTCTGTTGAATGGCTGCCACATTCATCCAGACAGTGTTAATCATTTTTACACAGGGCAGCAATATAAAATTGCTAAAGGAGAATTACTTTAGCCTGGTCAGTGCAGGGAGCAGTTTGTCTAATCAGAGTGCAAATAAGGTTTGATCACTGTCCAGCGTAATCTGGCCCACAAGCAGCATTTACAGCACTAAATCAAGCGTCGGGGAAGCTGCAGGTGCTGCCTCACAGACAGGCCTCCCCCTGGGGGCCCTGTGCTGGGGAATAAACAGCAAATAAATGGCAGTGCTGGGAGAGCGATGAGCTGATTAACTCACTGCGGGGCAGTTTCTCATTATCCCCTTAACCCAGACGGAGACCTTCCCAATCTTACACCCTGTCTCACTTACAGTACGCTATGTCCTGCGCCAACTACGCTGACATTGTCTGGGTTACATTTTCAGTGAGATAGAGTCTGTGTATGATATATAAAAAAGTGAGCATGTGTGCGCATGATGTGCCTGTGTGTGTGTGGTTCATCTCTGGGGAGACTGCTAATGTGTCAGCTCCATGGCTCATTTCTTTCAATTACAGTGGCTGGACTAAGAGAGCCCACCAGCGGTCCGCTGACAGCTCCATATGGGTCCCATCACTGCTTATCACGAACCAGTTGGGGATAATTCATTTACCCTTCATTGAATGTGATATATTACTATCAACAAAAGCAGTTACATATCACACCATTCACACGTTGTTAATTAAGAGCAGGTTATCATGACAGTCATTTTAGATGCAAAATTATTCTATTTAAGAGGCGTCATATTATTATAGTTAGAAGATCGTTTTATAATTTACCAAAGATAATTTTTTTAAATGTTCAAAAGTGGCATTTCTAATGCAAAGTTTGCTTTACAGTAATCAAAACTTGCCAAATATAAAACTATCTTCAATCAAAGAAAAGCCACTTTTGACTGTTTATGGCACTCATGAGAAAAATGGGAATTTCCTTTTGTACAATGTTGATTTAGCATGTCACCTGAATATAAAGCATCATCAGACATACTTTGAAATGAGCTCCGCTGTTTTCCATTGTGCCTTCCCCTGTGGTTTCAAAGCGAATTAATTAACACGATACAGAAATGGGTAGAATGCAAATGTTGGAGCCCTCACTTTATGCCTGGGTATCCTTTTGTTCCCCCTTATTGTACCAAATTATTTAATTGGGTCTCTCTGATTGTGCACAGACACAGTAAGGAACACAGGCCATTGTTAGCTTCCATACAAGCCACAATACGGTATCAAATTCAATTCCCATCAAAACGGCAGGCTGCTGTAAAGCCCGCAGTGGCCCTGGAGATTAATGAAGATCTGCATCAAGGCAAAGCGCTGGTCTGAGATGGGAGATTTCTCCCAAATAAAAGACCCCTTCACCAAGAACAAAAGGGGCCCTGAAAAGCAACGGGATGTTCTTAGTGGATGAAATAATTCAAAACAAAGACAAGAGTTTGGGGTGGGGAGGGGGAACGCTCTAAAACAAACTGCTTTCTCTTTCCATTTGATTTACTTGATTTGGCCAACAAGTTCATGTACTTAGAAAAGGAGCATAATCTAAATGTATTGGATGAAACAAACACAAACGTTAATTTCTTAATTGCAATCTATTTAATGATTAATCCCGGGTTTTGTATTTTTTAAATCATAGAAAGAATGAAAAGGTTGATTTTGTCATTTATGTTAGAGGCATTTATCTCTCATTAATCACACCTCATCTTTAAAATAACATTGTGTCAGTATGAATGGGTTGTCATGAAAATCATGTAACTCACTACCTTAGAAAAAAAAGTCATGGTTCACCTTGATTGATGTACTCTAAAACACAAAGCAGCGCAGTGAAAGCACCGAATGTCATGTTCTGGAGTGAAATAACACAGATTTTCTGTTTTGTTTTAACAGTCATCTGAGGAGAAACACACTTCAACTGTATTCAGAGTGTGTGAATGGATTTCTTCTCTTCACCTGCTTTGTATGAACTGCAACAACTGGATGACTTGTTCTCTGAAAGCACTGTTTCGACAGGTGGGCTCTTTCAGCTCAGCTTAGCACAACACTTGTTTGGTTTTTGCCTGATAGATTTCAGGCTGTTGGACTCGCATCATCTCATGAGCAGAAAACATTATTCATGAAACAGATATTCAGCTTTAATTTCTGATTTTTGTCTGAAGTATATGCAAAGCTCATAAGCAATTTAGGCTATGTGTAATTTTTTTTTTTAATCACATATTCATACATATGTATGGTAAGCAACTATTGGCTATCATTGTTCCATACAAGGGCAAAGAGACAGCCACAAAGAAAAGACTTTAAGTTTTTTAGCTATTGCCATCTTAACACTGCACCTCCACTCTTTCACATTCAGCACATGGCGTGTCCCAGCCTGCCATATTTACTTCATTTCCCCCGATTCATAGATGCTGCTCGCTGGACCAGAACATTCCAGCTGCCACCTCAACATCTCATTATTTTTTTTGAAATATCAAGCTTGTATCTTCTTGATAAATAATTCGCAGTAGTATAATGTATCAGACTAAAACATATTTTCAGGGGGGCATGGAGGTTAAAGTGCCAATCTCACCTTTTTAATTTTTTTTCGCCCTGAAGACAGAGATTTCCATATATAGAGTGACCATGGTTTGTGTTATACACGAGCAATCGGGATGAAGCGCACAGCGACACATATTGCTGTCAGAGATTGGAAATGAGGCCTGCTAACCTGTAGGCAGCCTCCCCACACCAATCAGCTTTACACATTCCCAATGCATTTGCCGGCTCTAAAAAGAATTGTGACTGTGAAGTTTTTATCGGAATAGTTGACAAACATTACTCTTTAATGCAGTTTTGTAGAAATGCATTCTTATCCCTCTTGGAAGGCATTTATCTACTTGAAACCTGCAAAATGGTTGCCACAGGGAAGGATTTCTTTTAATAGACTACAATAGGCTCAGTATGGGACACATTCTGATTTTTGTGATAGATAGGAGGCCCAGCCATATATTCATGGGAAATTGTTTATCTTCAAGCCAGGCGAGTGAAAGGCTATTTTTACAATGATGAAAGCATTTCAAGTTTCATCTGAAATGATTCCTTTCACTCGTATAAATTGTGCTGTAGAATTTCAGACAGATGCTTTTCATAAAAAGCATCTGTCTGCAAAAAGAGATGTCACAAAGCATGAATGCAAACTCCACGGACAGAAGAAAAAAATTAGTTATATTAATGTTTTTAAATACCTTTCTCATTTATATATTTGAACTAAATGTCAATCTTGTCGTAATGAAAAACTGTTAACTGCATCATGATTTTATGGGTTTCTCACCTAAAAAGTAAGAGCAGTTTCAGTGAAAAATCGAGGTGATAAAAAAGCACCCGTGGGAGGTGAACATCCCACAGCGTCTGCTATTTAGATGGAGATACACTGGGCTGTGGCGCTGTCTTTCAGGCCTTTATTCAGCCTTTTTTCCCCCTTTTCTTTCTTTTTTTTCACGTGGGGTCCTTGTTGCTTGGACAGGGCCTTTCCTTGGCCTACGTCTCAGCAACAGAAGCAGCAACCAGGTTACAGTTGTAAGAGCAAGGCCTGAGGATGAAGGAGTGGGGGTGGATTTGGGGGGCTCCGGTGCTCTTAAGCAGTCTCAGGAAGCAGGGACAATTAATCAATAGACTGTCCCTCTCCAGTAGGGGCCAAATGTAAACAAATTGAAAAGGATGACGAACAAAGCAGATTGCTGACTGAAACAGACATATTCAAAAGGGGCACTGCTGCAAATGAAATGCCTTTGTGACTGGCGCCCCTACAAATTCAACCCTTCACCACCATGTGTGTAACATGTCATAATCATGAGCGTAACCAACTTCAGATTTTGAGAAGACAACAGGTGCAAAGAATCTTGTGAAATTCTTTTTATCAAGCATATTCTATCATCAGTATTGGTTTCAATGTGAACCTGTGAAATGCAGTGAAGGGTATTCAGCTTTGCAGGTAGTCTAATTTATCAGCACGCACGTTCTGAAAGACCAATGTCGATGAGCCACAGCCGCATCTTACACTCTATAACATAGAGCGCTCGAGGGCACAAGCACAGAACTCTGTACATGTCAGAGCTGCATGTCACAAGTTAAATTAATGAATCTTTAAAGGGTTTAGTTTTTTTTTTAATGAGAGAATCTGTTGTAGCTTTTTATCAAGCCTCTTCATATTTCACTGAGGTGGAATGGTGCACCACATTTGCGAGGCAGAACTAATGCTATATAAATCTCAAGTACTAAGCAGGCCCTGGGGACATCATCTAAATGAAGATTTTACACCAATTTAAACCTGCCTGCAATTTGATTCCTGCCTTAAGTGCATTTGTTTAACAGGTGCTGGAGACGCAAGCGCTTCCCCTCTAAAGTGTCACCATGTCTCCTTTATTAATTTCTGGATTGCAAGTGGGCGGGGGAGTAGGAAGAGAAAGGGGAGTTGACAAACACTAATCAAAGGTTGAGAGTGGGCTGATTTCACCATAGATCCAATGTACTTTTGCTTCATTTGCAAACTAATGATTTAAACCCCCACAATTTGTTTGAGGTCAGCTCCTGTGTATTTTGGATACGCTTGGCTATTAGCATCAGTGAAAGCTTCAGATGTGTCAAGCCTGCTCCCCCTCTAGTGATAGTCACCTATTTTAATTTCCCTGCAGGCCTCAGAGGGGGATGAATTCAACTAAAATCACAAGCTGTTTTGTTGGCAGTCCTTTGTGGCCTATAATGAATCTAATGAATATAAAGAGAGGAGAAGTGAGGGAGGGGGGGAAAGGGATGGAGGTGAATACATTTCAACCACGCTGTGTTGCTTTTACTTGACGATTTGTGACCCTCAACAATGGGACAATAGCGAGTGTTTTTGTACCCTTAATTTGCCTTTGTGTTTCAGCTTCATCTCTTTCACCGCCAAGCACTGAAAGTCGCCAGTTGAAGAATAACTGCTGACTCCATGGTCTGTCAGACAAAGGGGAGGTTTTAAGATGGATCCCTAACTATCAGCCAGCCAGAGGAGCAGAAAGGGAAAGGGGCTCAAAGACAACAACAGGCAAGTCAAAGGTAGAATTAACAGACATGAAGCCTTTCCTCTCTCCTCAAATGCACCACAAATGGCACGTCTACGTCTTAAAAGCTGCTGAACATTTGCATTCATCCTCAGAGAAGTACTACATCTGATAAAAGCAGATGTTAGTGGAGGTAGAATCCAAGTGGAGTTGCAGAGCTGATTCTGCAGACTCCTCAGGTGGCAGCTTTGTTTTTTTCCCAGGTGTCATTCATGTCGAGACTTAAAAGTTATAGACTTTCTCTGTTCAAGCAGAGATGCAGAAAAACAAAATGACCACAGCAAAACTGACACCATAATGTTCTAAACATTTGGGCACATGAACTTCTAAGTGCTGCAGTGTGCAGTGGGGAGATCATAAAAAAGTTCTATGTCACTGGTCCATGCCGGTATGCTCCCCAGTCCCTGTAATGATTTCTATTCATAAACATGGGGTGTGCTATCCTCCACCTGGCAGCTGCCTCTGTGCATATGAGATTACTATTATGCATCTTCCAATCCCGAGGATAAACATCTCCCCACTTTTGAAGTTTGCAAGCATGAGGCATATTTTAGTGCCATATGACTTAAGCATCCCTTCAGGTATCACTTGCAATCTTTTCTCATTCTATATACATTGTTCAACTTTAATGGGTATCTAATTTGTGTTATCAGCTTACAGGGCAGTAAGTAATAATTTGCATGGCTGCCCTAAGCAAATATGCTTCCATAAGCATTTCCTTAGTATAGACACTAGAATGGATTAACCTCCATTTGGCTATGCCCTGACGGTCAATGTTTCTTTTTTTTTTAAGTTTGGGTATTGTGTGGATTAACTGCAAACCCTTCTATATTCAGATGTAACGTTAGATAAACGTATAGTAATAGTGAAATGGCATCTGTGGTTCATTTCTTTAGCTATGTCAACAAAGGTAAAGAGCCCTTACCGGAACAAATACTTGACATACGTTTGCATTTGATATACTGACAGTGGAGAAAATTACAGTCTTTGTTCTCTCAGAAATTCATCTGTCCTCTAACGTGGATAACAAACAGAATTATTCAGTATAGTACAAGTTGTCTTTCCTTGCTTCAGTAGTTTTGAAGGCATTCAGGCATTTTTTTTCTCCAGACGCATTCTTGTAAAAGCAGTGATAACAAAACTGTGCAGTCTAAAGGACATGATTTTAGCAGATGTACACAGTAGAAGCTATAACAGCTGAATATTCAGTCTCCAAGATGCACAGAAAAACTGAGAAGGGCCCTTTGAATTCTGTCC
>JAPMNP010711109.1:0-10346 GCA_029874935.1 Atherina boyeri
CACACACACACACACACACACACACACACACACACACACACACACACACACACACACACACACACACACAGACAATTATTTCAAAGAGAGAGAAGTAAAGAACTCACTACTGCTTCCAAGCAAGCCTGGTTTAGAGAGCTTCTATGCTCCAAAAAGTGTTTGCTCATCACATGTTTTGACAGGAATTCCCCCCGAATGACAAAACCTGCGGTCCCCGTGGTCTTCAAAGGAACTCTATTTCTCTCAAAGGAAGCACAAAAGCCAAAGGGGCAAGAATTAGAAGCTGATTAAAAGGCTGTCAGGAAAGAAGAGGATCTCAGTTTTTGGTCAGTAAGGTTTTCTTAGCTTTGTAACATGAGCTTTTGGAAACTTTAACCCACATCCGTCACAGCAGGACTCTTTGTGCATGGGTAAGTCTTTTGTTTGGTTAAGAGGTTATCAGGGACTATGCTAAGCTGCTGTAAGTTGAATTAGTGCTTTCCTTTAAGCTGTGTCTGTGTATTGCCGGAGGTCTGACCTTGGTGTTGTGTTTTTGGATGTGGTTTTGGATCACACTTAAAGAGCGCAATGCAGGTATGTTAAGTCCTAAGATCATCATATAGAAATATTTAGGCTACAGGCTACACTTTTCACAAAAGTGCACAACAAAAGTAAGAAAAATTATAAAGATTACTTCAAAGACAATACAAGGATGAAAATGGAGAAGCTCTGCAGTGAACAAAATTACAATTTATGNTAGTCTGCTTTGTTATGTGATGAAGCATTCACCATTGGTCACCATTTATTACTGTCTCATCCCCACCATTTCCATCATCCCAGGCAATTATCTTGAAGTGGATAAATATAGCAACGGTTTGCAATGTTGCATTTAATTTAATTAGAATTTGAATGTTATGTTCAATTCATCATTTGGTATTATTGAATTAACCACTGAGTATTTGTGTCATCCCCCATATTCAGAGACCTTACCCCATTATGACCTAAAAAAGGACTAAAACCTAAGCATTGTTTAAATTTTTTTAGGATTTTCTGGGAAATCCTGACTGAGTTGTCAAAGTGAACAAAAACATATATTTCTTGGCCTCTGGGAAAGCTAGACACATGACTTAGCCATTTGAGAAGTCAAACCTTTGGATTTTATCGTATGATATAACCTTCATCCATTTAGCGTATAACCTTCATCCATACATCTAGTTCTTCACGAAAATCATTGATTGCTTGTCTTGAAATATGATAAGAAATCATGTTCATGTTGCATAAGGCTTGAAAGGGAGAGGTATGTAAACATCCCCTATGCATGGGTTAACCATTTAATTGCCTTTAGTACTTATATTTAAATCACCCTCGCTATAGTATGAGTTATTGAGAAGAAAGAGGTCTATCTTAGCAGCAGGACAATAAAATGGTAAGAATGATAAAAATGTCCTTCACTCCTTTGTTTTTGGAAGATTTGCTGAGGAAAAATGTATTTTGTGTAATCTCTGCATGGACTGTACACAAGTCTGTTTAATGCTGAGAGAGGAGTAGAATTACAGTGAAGACAGGAATGGTAGTGTGCTAATCCAAACACACTTATTGCAAGTTAAGATTAGCTTTAGTTAAATGTGAAATGTACTTGTTAACATCTTTAGCTCCTCTCAATACTTTTAATAAAAACCTCCTTGTGACCAAAATTGAAATAGTAAAAGGGACAAATTGGATAATTAGATCTGCTGTTTGCTGCACTGACTGTTGGATTCAATTTGATAAACATTAAGAGTAACTAATGAATAAAAATGACATTTGCTGACCAATAACAATTGAGCAAAATGACGTCACAGTAGTCTTAAGAGCTTGCTGAATTACATTTTGACATTTCAGTGCTTATCTAATTTAAAACCAAATGAAAATAAACAACCCGAGATTTTGTGCCTTGTAGAAGGATTTGTCTTCCCAAAGTAATACAAAAACTGATCTGGCAAAACTGAAGACATGGATTTACTGCTGCCTCCAATGCTTCAAAAGGACCCACCGTTTTTAACCTTTAAAAAGTATACTATAAAACAGTTTTGCCGGTTAAATACAAATCACAGTTTAATAGAGGGAAGTAGATGGTAGATCACTGACTTTCCATCATCTTATATTTTTTTGCCTGGCTTGTTTGCAGGTTTAGAATGTGAGGTTAGAGCAGGAGAGTCGGTGTAAGTGCCCCTCTGAGTAAGTACAGAACATGTGCGCCCTTACATATCTGTAAGTGTGTGTGTGTGTTTGCTCTTTGAACTGCAGGTCAGGAATGCAGCTGCTCTCAGCGTGAAGTCGACTGTGGTGGAGTCTGTGCATTCTCCGCACAGTCAGGAGTCCAGTCGTCAGATTGAAACCAACATGCCTTCACTATACTCACCTGAACGTTATACTACAGGAGCAAGAACGTCTGACCAACCTTTAAAAGTCCTTAGTTTGGCAATGTTTTGTTTCTACTTAGACTTTTCTCTACCCCATCAAAAAATATTGTTCTGACTTTGTCATTACAACAACAAACTGAAATAAATGCTCTAGAAACTAGCTGCAAATTATAAAAGATCTGTGTAACTTTCAGAAAATACTTATCAATACTATAATAAGGTAAATTGCATACAGCATCATGTTGTATGTGTTTAAAGGACAAGTTTGGTATTTTACACTTAAAGCCCTGTTTTCAGATTCATGATGAAATGGAACGACTTTGATTAAAATTTGGACACATCCTGCTGGTCCGAGCTTTTTCGGTTTCCCCCCCGACCTCCACAATGGCTGCATACTCTAGGTACACTTGAACAATCCTTCCTAAAACGCATTAAATTTTCGTATATAAAGACGTGAAACTCACCCAGTGGTCAGGGGTGTTCACTGATATGTTCACATAAAAATCACTGCAAAAGATGCTTTCCAAAGGTTGTAAAACTGTGGACCTATTTTTCTAATCGGAGTTGGAGAAAAACTACAATAAAAAGGACAGCATGTTTGATAAACTTCACCAATAAAGTTACGGGGGACTGCACAGCCAGGAGTATTTGATGCTTATCTTATTCACAAGTTGGGTTTAGGTTGGAATGAGTGAACCTCAGTAAGAGCTGTGCAGAGTATTACAGTAGCTCGGCAGTGAGTTAACTGCAGAAGTTAAAGAGCACAGGAATTTGAAAATTGGGGTTAAACTTTAACTCTGAGGAGTAACTCTGAGAGAACAAGCAAAGGCACATGACTTCATGCTCCTTCCTCATTAGCCCCACTGCCCTTTGGCCCAAAGGCCAGAAGAAAAATCATCTCTCTTCTCTCCCCCTCATAACACTCTGCTCTCCTTGGGCCTTTGACCTCCAGTGAATGACAGAGCAATCTAAAATAAACAAGGCAGTTGAACTGGTCAAGAAAAACATCTGCCAGGGTGACTCCACAGCAACACATAGTGTCCAATCAATATTTGCTCTTCTCTCCTCCCAGGACCTGCTGGAAGTGGTGGGAAATTTCCCATTTGGTGGGTTTAGTTGTCATTCAAAGCAGATATCTTGTGTTCACTATTTGCTTAACAGTCAATTGAGCTGTTCACACAAGCAGTAGTTTTGTTTTCCCTTCATGTCTCTGTACAGATGAGATTGAATATGGAATGTTCAAACTGAGTAAGGAAATAAGCCTTGGCTTTGCCCCAATGAAAGCATGTGAACTCTGATATTACACTCAGAAAGTACCTTAACCTCAGCTAGGCTCTAAAAGTGCTTTATAGTGTCTTCATCATTCACCCATTAATCCATACCAGTGGTGGCAGAGATGACAGACATACAATCAACTAGAAATGGGGCAAAAAGTGAGACTGTGTTCAAAGGCCAAAGATCAAAAAATGTATTTCAAATCTTTGAAAAGGTTAATGTTATATGCATCCATTGCAACTGGAATTATAGTTACAAAGATTTAGTTCAATAACTTGAAAGAGCATGAGAATTGTTGTTTTGATTTATCTTTGAGTGAATTCTACCTGGCACAACTCAGACAGAAACAGTAAGACACTTGCAAGCATAAAAATCAACCACTTACAAATCATTACATGAGCTGAGAACCCATACATCTACAGTAGCTAACATAAGGTAGCTGAGCGCAGTTATCTGTGGTAGAAAGAAAACAACAAAATTAGATGAAAATCAAATTAAATTAAAGGATGCTGTAATAATCCTGAAAGGAAAATTCTAGTGTTATAGTAGGTGAGTTTTAAAGAAATCTGAAATGATAAGTAGTCTTAATAAATCATGTAAAAAAATAGAAATGAGATTAATAGAAAAAACTAAACAATATTACCATGTAAATAATTTGGTGCTGACAGGAATTGTTTAAACATTGCTGAACGATACATTAAAATTGATATGATATTCTAAGAAATGATCTCTGAACTGTATTTGCAACTTTATGTTTTTTGTTTTTTTTCTGTATGTTTGTATTTTACTATGGACCCATGTGAGTCTTTAATAAAGTTTATGTATGTATGTATGAGTGTATTGAAAAAATAAAGCTTGCTCAGTGTGTGCATGGCTGATATCGGGGCTACTAAATGTTACACAGTAACTTTTATTGAAATTACTACAATAACGATATGAGGAAAGAAACTGTAGGACACTATGCATGATCTTTTAACATAATGTTATACATTGACTGAAAATGAGAAAAATAGTTATACTAATAGAATATAGACTATTGCTATACCATCATTAACAAGGCAAATGCAATTACCTTTACATTTGATATATTTCTGTATCACAGAAGTATTGATATTTGGATTCTACACAATTAGCACAAGATCTTCATTCCTTCTTTAAAAAACATGAAACATCATACCTTTTAAACTTGTAAAGCCACAACTTTTCTCTTTACATTTTCTGTAGTCAATACCAATAAGAAAGAGCTGGTGCACAGATCTAGGATAGTCACTTTATTTTCACTCAGTCGTTCTTTATTTTTGGATTTATTGGACAGACATGATCACTGAGAATTTAATCTATCATTCTTTACCCTCACTGAAGTTCAACAATATCTGCAGTCTATCCTAGCTGATACTTAACGGCCACGTTAATCTTTGAATATTCAAGTCCCGATGTGATTTATGGCAGAACCATAACATCAATCAAAAGATTAGATATATTCATTGTATTGTTGCTTTGATGGGTATGTAAGGCCACAAGGGTCAGCATTGCTTTTTAGGCTTTGTTATCGTGTCATACTGGAATGCCATGAACAATACATTAAAATAATTACACCGGTGACCTTTATGATTTTCCATAATTCAGCTTGACAGAGGGAATCTCAGGGAATTTTTTAATCTCAATTTGATCTTGAAATCAAACTAATGGTTTGGACTCCAGCTGTGCAAACATAAGGAGCTTGGAATGATGGATCTTGTAAGGTTGACGAGGTTGGTATTCCCACAAGCAGTCCATAAAAATTGATTCAGCTAAATGTTTTATCCCGGATGAGAAATGATTACTATTGACAGGTTGTCAGTGTTTTACCAACAGATCGCCCATGTGAAAGGTGAACCTGTTGTTTTAGCATTTGAAATAGCATTTTAAGGCAATGTTACTCTACAGTAACAACAGTTTTATTATGTCCCTAATCACTTACTTCAGTCTCTTGTAAATCTGTGTACAATCTGTTGCTCCTTGTTTGTGCCCTCCAGACATTGCCTATAGGTCATTTAAGGTCTTTAGGATGACAGAAAAGAAACCTAATCAGCTCAGTGAAGACTACTCAAATGCTTTAACAGAATTAGGTTAAGGCCGCTCCCTCAGCCATCTTTACCTTCTGAACACCCGATTGCTGTAATCTACTAAGGTTAGTGACCTCATTAGATCTTCTGCTTTGCAGATTGTTGTGATGCATGTTTATCTTACTGACTTCTAGAAACCAGAGAAGCCGTGTTTGCCAAATCCATCACAGGAAAGTACTGAGCTTCACAGAGGTGTGAATTCAGATTAAAGGGTGTGAACAGAACACACTCAGTTCATATTATTTATGTAATGTTTTTCTGTGTACAGAGACTTGAAACATACAATATTTGACTGATTTAGTCTTAAATGATGTCAGGAATATGAGTACGATATCTCATTGTAATCATACACATTTTTCTGTTTTTTAATAATGTATCCACATGATGGAAACACNNNTTTTTTCTCTGTTCTTCCTCCAAGTCTCTTCAAGACCGGTTGATCATATTTGCAGCAATAAACTGTCACAAGTTACTTCTTACCTGTCCCCATTCACTGTTATATATGTTTTGACTCTATATAAAGTCATAAAATGTGAAAATAAATAAATAAATCATTGTTGAGAAGAGATCATCTGCATATTGAAGAAAAGAGTTTGAAGACCAATATAAATGCACATTAGGTTAATTGGTGGTTCTTAATGAACCATATTGTAGGTGTAGAAGAGAGCATGTATACGTCTCTGTGCTGGCCATGTAGTGGACTGATGACCTGTCCAGAGTGTAGTCTGCCTCTCACCAGGTCTAAGCTGAGATACACACCTGCCACCCAAGCCCTGAACAGATTTTTTTTTCATCTGTACCTCATGGTACACGTTGTCACTTGATACATCTGTTGACAATAACTTGTTAGAATGTTAATAGGTCAAAGTGCAAGAGGTATAGCTACAGTATGCTTTATATTTATTGTAGTTTGACCTAGGTACTCTACTTAATGACCTGCCGTCAGCCTGTCATACCAATATGGGACAAAAACATGGGTGATATCTATATATAGATCTATCTATCGATCTATAAATCAATAGTTTTATTGTAGAAAAATTACAAAGAACAAAAGGATAAAGACAGTTCAAAATCAAATCCACATGAGCCAAATGAGCAAGTGTCATGGAGCCACTTTTATTAACCTAAAAACTCATTGTGTTAACATGGACATGAAAAATAACACTGAAAAATTAGACATGAAGCAAAAGGTTCTTAAAAACATGAAGAAGTAGTAGACTTAAGAATTAAAAAAATATATTTTTTTCAATATTTCTTCTTTAAAATATATATCTTCATAGCATTAGGCCTGGCTCCTGCATGCCAATTTAGCAACATTATCTTACCTTTTATCTGAAAATATGTCAATATCTTAAAGAACTCAGTATATTACCCAGCCATGCACAGAGACTCTGCATAAACATAATATCAAATTGTCCATCAGGTACCATGAACTGTATACAGAGATGCATAGTATGAAAAGCAAAAAGTCATCAGGCCTGAACTTTTAGAGTCTACTGGAGGGCAACAAAAACAAGTTGACTCCACTTCCACCAAACAGCAGGTAGAGCTATGGATAGGAGAAGGCAAAGCCTGAACTGAAAAGCAGAAAAAAGCAGAAAAACATGAAAGTAAGGAAATTTCCGTCAGGAACTAATGAGTGCCACTTTTAGTACTTGCATAAACTGCATAATATTAAATATCAATCCTTACTCTTAAAACAGTAATAATCATCTACAAAATAAGACAATGATGATGACCTATGTTGAAATCATTATATCAGCTTACTTAGTTACTTACTTACTCATTCAACTCTGCTCCAGGTCGTGTCCTATTTGAGCCCTTTTGGAGCCAGGTCAACATCACAGTCATGATTACTTTTCTTCTGATTTTCCTCTTTCATCAGAAACACCTACATCCACTTAAATGTGTACAGCAAAGCGAGTGCGACATGACGTCGTACAGCAAGCTTTTTGCGTCAAACCAATGGTTTTCTATTGAGGCGATATATTTTTTTCAATCAAGAAATACAAGCTGTAAACTGTGGGGAGGTCAGAGAAAGGTACTGACTGCTCAGGAAAACCAGAAAAATTCCCGGTGTGCTGAGTGAGGAGTAAAAGTGCCGGTATTTATGCCGGTACCAGCCCATTTAAAGGTAAGGTCCAGATTTCTGGAAAAACGGTGTGAGTAAGCTAAAGTTTGAAAGTAAACAGTTCAAAAGTCCAAACCCCTTTCTTCAGACTTCCCCCAAAAACCACGCCTCCAGAGTACAGGAACGCGCCATGCTTGGATGCATCTGGGGTAGGGGGAGGGACCAATGCCAACTGTTTTTGATTGACATATCACCATCCAATCATTTAGACAGGAGGGTCAAATGATTGGATGATGTTTTGTGATAAAGCGTCTAATTAATTGGTTACAATCATGTGTTGAAGAAGAATTAAATCAATATTGTAAAAAAGTGCTCTAGAAAAACCTCATGGAGCCTGCCTTTAAAGCACTGCTTAGACCACGTTATATCCCAGCCATGTTTTTCTATCATAGTTTGATCATGTGAGACCATTTTCACACAAATTTTCCAAATGTGTTCCATAGGGGGTGGTGTATGAGAACACAGATATCCCACATCATTCCCTACAGAGTGCTCAGCAGAGATACTTCTTCCAGATCCCAAGTAAATCTCTGGAAGATCAGAGCACGAGATAATGTGCGAATGGAGCTAAACCTTCAGAGCATTTACAAGTAAGCAACATGCTTCAAACTTTAAAAAAATTTTTTTTTTCATGTGCAGCTCTCGGCATGCATTAAACAGAACACACTGATTTCTATAAGTCACTTTTTGAATCACATCCTAAAACTTCTGCACTGTACGCAAACTCCTATCCCTCATATTTCCAGTGCCAGTAGTGTAAAGAGTCTGTGTAAATGAAAGCTGTGACATAAAACCTAACCAACCCGTCCGCATATTCTCCTGAATCTGTCCAGTGTTTATGTGTGAAAAAGAGCCATGTTTCAAGGACTGCAAGGAGGTATCAAATACCCTTCATCTAGACACTACTCAAGTTTTTTGTTCTCCAAAACATTAAGCCAACTATAACTGCATTTTTACATGTTTTACGCAAACTGGGTTGGAATAACAGGTGAATCAGAATCATTATTCATTTATTGATTTGTTTGTATACTTAGATTGACTTTTTCTTTCGCAACAGTTGATTAGGGCTAGTTATATTTTTGTTTCTTTGTTCTTTGTATTTTACAAATGAAAGTGCATGGACATTTTTATAGACATAACTAACCTACTATAATTGCATTGAATATATTTAGTGTACTACAATAGTAAAAATAGCAGGAATGCAGGATACACACTCCATCTTTTTGATGCTTTTACATAGATGGACAACTACATGTTTACACGTATTTCTGCCAAGAAGATAAACAGTCAAGAATCTTCATCCGTCCAATATAGAGTCCATTATTGCGTCATATTTGTTTTATTTATCAGATGGTTGGAGGGGCCCTGGAGCATGTCCTTATCGATCCAGAGCTAAATGCTCACTTTAAGGCACTTGTACTGGCTGTAGCAGAGCTGCTTTAAATATTGTTCTTAAATACATATATTTCCTAGTGCTTCTTCTGCACCCATCTGTAATGCTTTTATTGTTTCATGTAAAGCACTTTGAATTGTCTTGTACATGAAATGTGCAATACAAATAAACTTGCATTGCCTATTGTCACTTGTCTGGATTAGGAAATCAAAATGAACCTTTTTAATGTTCATCAAGCTTATGAAAGTTGGCCATCACGTAACTTTCTCCCTTAACGCATGCGTACAATTGTGTAACAAGCACGTAAATCACCTTACGTAGACGTCCATGCAACGTGGCTTTACTTTTTATCCTCTGCTGTCTGTGGTGAGGTGGCCTGTTGGCCTGCGATGTTTGCTCTCATTATCTGAGTGGGCGAGAGCACAAAGCGGATGTGGTTGGCCATTTGATTGAGGTCAAAGCTTTTTCGTGCTTCTCAACGCTACTAACACCTCCTCCAGCTTCCTGACCTCTGCTTGGGCTGACTGGTGTCTGAAAGCTCAGGAGAGAGGTGTTAGGTCAGAGAGGCATCATCCCACAGTACAGAGCAGAGAATAGAGGGATAAAGACAGGAGGAGGGGATGAGAAGGGAAATAAAGTGACTGTGACAGGTGAGCAGATAACTTTGAGAGAAAAAGCATGCAGCCTGTGATCTCTTGATACAGCTTACAGAGGGACAACTTATTAGAATAAGGGGATGGATGCAGAGAGTAAATGAGTTGACCTAAAACCCGTACGTCGCCCCCTCCTCCTCAGTATGTGCGTGTGTGCT
Organism: Atherina boyeri; assembly: GCA_029874935.1. Lineage (NCBI taxonomy): Eukaryota > Metazoa > Chordata > Actinopteri > Atheriniformes > Atherinidae > Atherina > Atherina boyeri. Next base: position 10,097 of record JAPMNP010711109.1, read on the forward strand.
TATGTCCACCCCCACAGTGATTGACAGCAGCTGCCGTTGTCTAATAATGGTGTGGGTATTTTTTCCCAGGCACTTTAAAACTCCAGTGTCCATCAACTCCTGCAGAGTCCGTTACGTGTGGGGTTAGAAGTCCAGAAATAAGAAGCCTCAATGATAAGAAATGACATCATTAACAACTCTTTAAAGGTGCCATATGTAAGAATTATGTCTCATCTTTATCATTAAATGGTGCTGATATGTTACAAGACAT
>JAPMNP010711112.1:0-10253 GCA_029874935.1 Atherina boyeri
AACAGAAGACAAAACGTCACAAGCATACAAACACTGAGCAGCAGGTTCAGATCACGGCCTGCGGGTCGTGACACACTTTGAGGTATTTCTCACTTCCTCTCATTTAAGGTCTGAGGTGTGTTTGCGAGATGCATGCTCCATGAAACCATTCTAGAATATCAAACCAGTTATCATATTTCAAGTGGCAGCGGTCCCTTGCCACATGTTTTCTTGGCCTGATCAGTAATTCAGCCTCAGTCTCGAGAACCTAGCATTTTCACAGTCATAACCTATGTGTAGTTGCTTTTACGGCTGTGAAATATTCAATCTAACTGTTGTTTGAAAACCGTAAAGTGATCTCAACTCGGATATTAAGATGTTTTTCTTTTATTTCATGTGGCAGAAGCTACATTTCGATGATAAGAATGCTGTGACTGGGATTTTAGAGGTGATAGTTGTATTTACACATCATTCAAATTAAATGGTTCTCCAACTGCTTGTTGACAAGTTTTGCACAATTCCCTTGATTGCCCTTTAATTTGAGTCAGATGTGTTGCAGCAGGGAAATATCACAAACCTGCAGGACATTGACCCAATGGGTCCAGAGTTAATCCCTGGCATAAGGCATAACCATTGACTAATAACCTATGTAGTTACCACGTGATGTCAAAATTATTGCAGTGCAAAAAGTATCCACCAGGGGGCAGACGTTTTAACCTTAAAGATGCAATGGGTATCATAAACTGAATGTTTCTCATGATACACATAGCATTAATGGTTAGATCTGTTGAATTAGATAGATTCAATCCATCTGAGAAGTCAGACATATTTCTTTCTTCTTTTTTTTTGCTTTAAATGATTTTAACATCATAAATGTTATTTAAGTTAAGGTTAATATCCACACCCCATAGCACTGATTCACTAAGCTTTTTGCAGTGGTTGCCCAAATCTGTGGAAAGGTTTACCTTACCAAATACTCCCAACTCAGACTGCAGATATACCTAAGACACAGGTCAAATTTTACACCTTTTCCTTTTCTTTGAGCGCAAGTCTGACATTTAATTTTATGATATGTATTTCAGAGTGCTTTCATCAATTTTTACTCTTATTGTGCTTAATATGTATTCAAATGTTTCTTTCTCTTATAACATTGTTATCAATTATAAATCCTGACTTGTACTGACTGTTGGCACTTTGGTCAACTTTAGTTATGCTATTATATGTTGCTCAATGTGCAGTATGAACATGACCTGGACTTAACCATACTCACTTTCCAAGATGCAAAAAAAATATCTGAAGCTGAAGTTGGGTGCAGACAAAAAAAAAAAACGATGCCACAAACAAATTGCTTGAATTTGGTTTTTCTCTTTATAAATTGATAGTGACACCAGACATTGAAATACCTGCTCTCTGGCACAGAAACAGAGATTTGTTTGGAATATGTTCGCTTGAATAGTTTTATAATTTAATATGGTAATTCGGAAAATATAAACAATTACATAAAAAGGTTGAAGTTCAGTCATAGCCTATATCTGTGTTTTAGTTATTTGATCATTTCAACATTTAATGAAATGTTTGATCAATTCACATGGTAAAATTACTGTTTATTGAAGTTGTAATCAAATCTTAAATGTCCCCGCCGCCATTCATTGCTTGTAGGATGCAGGATACCATGAACATTTTTAATAGTAGGCTAGTTAAATCATGAATACTGTCATGTATTTTCAAAACGTGTTCTTCCACCATGATCAAGTTTTCTTCAAAGACCAAATTCGAAGGTTTAAACACAGTAGTTTCTTTCCTCCTGATTTAATGAGGATAATGAAATCAGCACTTCCACCTTCCCTCTGCTCTCCCACCAGGAGTCTGATGTCATGGGAGGAGTTTGCTTTGGGACCCACAAAACTTTTGCTTGTCGTGTGTTTCGACGCCACGCCTCTGTGCATTTTCCTCCGCGCGTTGATTTCATACCAAACTCATACTTTGCATTCCGCTTTTTTTCCTGTCAAAGACGATTGTTTTGACTTGGAAGTACCCACAAATCACGAAACAAGTCCCCTGCAGAAACAGAATCACAACAAGAAGAGCTTGCGGCTATAACACCAGAGCAGGAAAGCCGTTGTGAGGTGAGTGCGCTCCCAGATAGTTCTTTGTTGTGTGCAGCAACTTTCATGCCGCAGCAGCAGCTGCTAGGCTTCGTGTGTGCTGGAAGTTTTGGGATATTTGACATATTTCGCATTTTCCCGCTGCGGCTTTGCTGATTCAGAGCCCCGTGAGTTTAGCGGGAAGTTCATCTAGTATTTATTCAGCCACTCGTGCTGTTACTGACTACTTTTATGCGTCTCTCGGACTTAGTTTGCAGTTTGTTACGGAATTATTAGCCCACAAGCTAACTAGCATGTCAGTACAAATGTTAGCGGGGGCTTGTCTTTAATATGCTAGCTATAAACGAAAAATAACGTTTACAACACAGTAGTATCTTCTTGTTGCGTTTTAAACACTTAAGAGATTCACTGTATTCAGTTTTCTTGTTATGGGTCAAAGAGGTTTTGCCAGCTCACAGTTGGCTACACGGTTTCCAATCTTTCAGTGATTTCATTTTCCCTCTTCATGCTAGCAGCTGGTATTCATTTCTTGTCGAGAAAACTTTATCAACATAGGATGAAACTTAAGATTCATGAGAAGTGAGAGGGGGGAATCTCACTTAAGTCTTCTCTATCCTGTTGGATTTATCAGAATTTTATAGTTGTGATCTCTTGCTTCGTGGTATTTCCCCCCCTATATTTTAGACTCAATTTAAAACTCTGAAGTTGCAGTAGTAAGCTAAGTGAAGCTGGCATGGAACTCTGTAAAGTACTGAGATGAAAGGGAGCTTGAGTAACCATGTCGGTAGTGCTCTCATTGGCACAGGAGGCAGCCTGTACTGTCCATGTGTCCTTTCAGAGTTTGCTGAGCTCATAGTTTTATTTAGCTCAACGCTTCAGTGGCTCCTCACTGCACTGAACACCTGACCTTTTGGCCACCGAGAGCTATATTGAAACTGGCAAAGCCACATGTACCCTCCAAGCATAACGTCCTAACTTTACATCACCACTCCTGTTTAAAATGACAAAACTGAAACTATGAGCTTTCAAAATGAATTCTCTTTACTCATGGTTGTCTCAGACATGTAGGCCTAGGCACGGTCTGAATTCAGGGCATACAGCAACAACATTTATGTTCACTGGTATAGTTTTAACATGGTGATATAATTAGCATTCATTCATTAGCCTATCCTTTTTCTCAGTTCAGAAGCTGTGCCGACATAAGATAATGATTTATTATTTGTGACTTTTCAGCAGAAACTATGAAGCAAATTCTTAAATTAAGAAGAATTGGCTTGACCTTTTAGTTCCATAGTTTATTAAACTAAGAAGGGACACAAATATGTGATCAAGAAATAAAGCTTACCTTTTTGACACTGACATAACCTTTTGTTCTTTTACCCCACAGAAGCTCCTTTTGTGCCCCCCCCTTCTTTTTATATATTTTTTTCTGCCACAACAACCAAATAATGATATGCTCTGCACAAACATAATATAAGTTGTTTTTATATTTTCTTATTTTTAATGTGGACTATTTTAGTTTATTTTGATTTGAGTGACATTTATCAATTTGAATAGTTTAAAGTATCCAACATTCTTAAAGGAAAACAAATGCATCTACAGGAGAATTATAAACCAGCTCTAGTTATACCTCACCCTCTATCTCAGTATACTCCCAAGTTGGTTATATATACAGTCAATGGTTGGAACTAATAGTGTAAAGTGAGATCATTTGTGCATGAATTGGTTCAAGGGTATCCCAGGCCAGTCTCTGAACTATTCATTTGAAGCGATATGCATTAACAAGTTATTAAGCAATGTTAAGTCTCTGTCATTGTTTTGTGGGTAAATCAACTTTTCACACAGTAAAACTTTCGTGACAATCACTTTTCCTCCCCTTGAATGTCAAAATGTTCTTTTAGACTTTCCTAACCATCCCATCAGGCCTGTCTAATCACTATGGCAACAACACAGCTTAGTCAGCAGTGATTTGAAATGGGGAAGGCCCTGCACACAGTGCGTAGTATATACCCTCTGCAGCAGGGGAAGCTTGGCGACCACATTGATCCTCTGTGGTTCTTTTGTGGCAGGGACCATGTTTGCCACACTCTGGAAAACATTACACCGAAGACTACATTCATGTAGCATGTGTGTTTGTGTTTGAAGAGACTTGGAGCATCCTCAACAATAACAAAAGAATGTGTAATTTCCTCATGTGGCCTTCGCAAGAGGAGTTACAGGCTTCTAAAAGTTTGTATGGCTTTTAAGACTGCATATTAAATCATTTTCTGTAGGAAAAGAAGCTAAGTAAAATATCTAGTTGCTCTTGTTCTGTCAGCTTGTTTATTATTCATCTAATCATGTTGTCGTGCCATCTGCTTTTTGTTTGAGTCCAAGAGAAATTTACTTTCAGGATAGTAAAGTTTAATTGTATGACAAGTTTAAATCGACTACTTTCTTAATCTTTTTACAAGCTTACAATATTTGAGAATTGTGCGTGTCAGATCTTTGACCTTGGGTAACAGAGCTATTAATACGCACCAGCTGTAAACAACTTCAGATGAATCTGATTTCAGTCATGGGGAAGTGTTGAGACATTTGTAGTCCGAGAAATCTTACACCATTCTTGGCAGCCATAAAGTTAATCCTTATCCCTTCCATCCATCAAAATGTCTTTGATGTGGATTAGCCAATGAATGCAAAGTTTTTTTTTAGTTTTTAAGCTTTCATTTGTCCTCAGACTTGTTTTGTGAATCAGAAAACAGGGACCACTTGGATTTCTTTCCCTTTACAAAACTCATGGATACTAGTAATTTTTTATGTGCTACATTATTTTAAATTTTTCAATTTGACTCTAGTTTTTAGATCAAGTCTGTCTGCTCAGTGGCATGTTAGATTCCCACAATTGAGAAATATATATTGGAAGTATACATATTACCCTCTCTCACAAAATTAACTTCTTAGACGATTTTATATAATAAATGATCAGTGTGCTTGTGCAGGCATTGTATTACTTTTGAGATTTCAAAGCACTCAAACACACCATATCTGTCCAGTTAATCAAATTCTGTTTTCATTAACAATTTTGGCAGCTTTGCCAGTTATTTAGCACAATTATTCACTGAATATGATTTTGATATTGATCATAATGAACACAGTTATGGTTTTTACTTTAACAAAGCAGCGCTACACACATACAAAAAGCACACCACTGATGATGGAGCGGCCATGATGACACATCACTGGATTGTACCGCCAACCACATGAATAATGTACTTTTTACCTTAATCACAACAACTCAGATATTGATCAACAATACATATTGGAAAAATATGAAAATAATTTAAAGGTGATAAATACAATCATGTTTGATGTGTAAGATTTTACAAACCAAACAACAATTTTGACAATCTTCTACTGCTGCAATACCTGTATCCACTGATCTAAAGCAGTCACAAAGTATTTCACCAAGCTATTCTCATATTCCACATGTTCTTGAACTCTTTCATCTCTCTGTGGGATGTAATACTTTACCTTGTTATTATACTTTTTTCCCTTCTGCTTCAAAATCAGTCTACATTTCAATTTTTGTCAATGTGGTTTATTGCTGATGCAGCATTTAACTCTGGTTTGGCTGGCTTCCATCCTCTGGGCTGCACACTTTCTCCATTTCTGCTGCTAGAAAATAACAAGATCCAGTTAGGTCTGTTCTAAAACTAAAAGGTTTTTATCTACTATATTTCTATGTAGCATGTTCCTTTAAAAAAATCCTTACATTCCATCCCTGTAATTCACTTTAATTTTCATAATGAATGTTTTTTATTTTTCAAAATTAGAATTAGGATTTTTTTTCTCCATTACTATAGAATATAAGAAAACAAACGGATTTCTTCGGCAGCTTTTGTTGTTGCTTGCAGTGATTGTTGGGGATTTCCAGCTTCTGTTGAATTGGGGAGAACATTTTTTTTCCTTCACCACAAAAAGACTTTTGTTTATTATTACCTGAAAATAGAGACAAGACACTCAGTTTGTCTCTAGAGCTTTATTAGATTGATTAAAGTTTGACTGAGTTTTCAAAACAGTCTAGAGGCCATTGCTTTTATTTTTCCAGACTTCGCTGATTGCAAAGCCCTTTTGTCTAAATTCATCAGCTAGAAAAATAAATACTAATCTGTTCTTATATATTGTGGTGTATTTTGGTCAAATGCTTTTTTAATGTGGAAGAAACTATTATAAACTTAAAGTTCAGGACAAGATTTTCCAGTCTGTGTCTTGGTTTACGTTTTCTGTCGCGAATTTGGTAGTGATGGGATTAATCAAAGGAATTATAAAATAATTTGCTAAAAAACATCTCGTTATTTTGCTATAGGTGCGTTGTGGCTGGAACCGTCATCATTGCGTCGGAGTGGAGTTGCCGTGGCAGCCCTGACGGGGCGCAGGAGGAGAGTGGCAATGGAGAAGCAGTGGCAGATGGAGCGGACCGTGGACTGGACGGGGACCCTGAAGGCGTGTGGAGTCCAGACATTGAGCAGAGCTTTCAGGAAGCTCTAGCCATCTACCCTCCCTGCGGCAGAAGGAAGATCATCCTTTCAGATGAGGGGAAGATGTATGGTGAGGAACAGTAAATTGCAGGAAGAATATCACTCTGATCTTCATATGTGGGGAAAAAAAAAATCCATAAAAAGAACTACAAACATAATATAAGGGCGACTGTACAGACCACCAGTGTTTTTGCTACACACAGATTTACAACTGCAGCTAAAACAGCTTACCACTGTAAAGACATCTATTGTTTGCATGCAAGACCTTTAATCTGGTTACTGTGAAACAATAGAGAACTGACTGGTGGTTTTCAGTTTGTTTGAAAAGAACTGGCTTAGATCACTGATTAAATGTTGATGTATTTCTAATTTTATAATATAATGTTCAGAAGAAAGTGTAAGCTTCATCATGAGGACATTTGTAAAAAAGGAACACAAAGTTTAAGTACAAGACTTGTAAAGAAGTGTTGCCTCATATTGTTGCTAGCCTAAAATAGAAACGAAGAAGATATAGTGAAATAATAAATAAACAAAAAACATGCATAATATACCTGACTAGGGGGTGTAACAGATCTATAACTGAGCTCAAAACAACAATGGTTACATTCCTGCCTTACCTTGTCTCAGTACACTAGCTACAAAATCATATCAAGTGTTATTTGACTGAAAATAATTGCCATCAGTATACATACTCATCTTTAACTCACTTTATGAACGGAAATGATTTAATTTATAACTTAAAGCTGATTTATTTCCATAAATATGATTTAATTTATGACTTAAAGCTGATTTATTTCCATAAAACACAAACACAAACTTTAGTTATTTGCTCTCTGAAAAAACTGAACTCAAGTTTGAATGGATTGGTTGATTATTACGCACCAGGGTTATGACCTACATTTTTTTACTTATTCACCCTAATTTACCTTAATTTAGTTCTTAGCGGGTGTTTATTTTGGATCCAGATGCTTGATGTTTTTTTTTTTTGCTTCTTCTTGGAGCCAGAGCAAAGGCTCACATTGATCAGCTGCTTGTATTTTGGAACCAAGTTGGACACTGGTCCTTTGGCAAATGTCTTAGTTTGTGCACTACTCATCTGCCTGTAGGTATTTTTGGAGATGGTTATTTAGCCTTGGGGTCAGAGGGCAGCTAGCAGTAACAGGATCAAAGGATAGACCAAGCTGCCATTTCAGGTCAAGTTAGAGTTAACATACAAAAAAGGTTTTTTTTATTGCTTTGTTCAGGCACTGGTTACTTAAATATTGGCTTGCATTAGTTCATTGATTGGTTAAACTTTTGACCGTTTTTATTTGGGATATTTTTGTTTTTAAGGATTTAAGGTTCTGTGTATTTTAAAAGATTCTTGATATGTTTTTGAAGGCCTTGGCTTAAAGTAGGGGTGGGAAAAATAATGGATTCTTAGATGCATCGCGATTCTCTCTTGAACGATTCGGTGCTTGATGCAGATAAGTTAATAACCGGAATTAAAAAAAAAGAAAAATTGGAATTAAAAAAATTAAGCTAATTAAATTCACCCGCTGCAACATTCTGTTCGCCTATTGCAGAGATCTACAGATAACTCTGTCTCTCCCTGCCAGTTCTCTGCTATAGGCTACAGCCTGTGTGCGCAGTACGTACCAAACAGTGTTTGGTTGAATGAATGAATGAATGAATGAATGTAGCATCCGACTGGACGTTACAAGGACGACAAGCGGTTGGTCTCAAACAGGCATTTTATTACTCAAAACCACTTACTGTCGGCCGTAACTAGGCTACACCAAAACAACAACAACAAACCTGTCCACTAGTCTCATACTTGCCCTCGTCATTCACACATCATCAGAGCAAAGAAATGTTTGTATCCCCCCGGTCTGCTGTTAGTAAAAAGGAGACGCGTTCACAGACAGTCTGAAATCGCAGAATGTAAACTTAAACATTAGGCTAAACATTATAAAAGTAAGCGTTGTTACATTCATATTAAATTAAATAATTTCAAACAAAGAGTGTTTTTCTGCTTCATTGTTTGTCCAAAATTCATTGTATCAACACAACGTTTGTATTCTAATCCGTGCGGGTCAGATTCTGGTCAGTGAAGATTGACTTCCCGAATGATGACACGCCGGAAAAGTACGTCTGGATACGCCAGCCTTTCACTACCTCCACTGCGCATCACCTGTCATCAGAGGTGCAGGACAGCTGAATCACAGTGAATAGTTTCAGAAAAACATCTCTGCTTTGATCAAGAACTTGTTATTTTTAATGTTTAAGCTCTTAGAAACGTACGTTTTTTTAATTAAACATGTGCTGTTTTTCTGGTGTGTTTTGTTAAAGTTTATCACGTGCTGTTATCGTTGTATTTCATTAAAATGAAAATAAGTTTCCGTTATTTGTTTAGGCCTACATTTTAACCACAAAATGATGGGATGTTGCGACTACTGTCGATCTGTTACTCGGATGCTGCTTCATGTTTATAAAAAAAACCCAATATGCTTCAAAATAAAAATGATGAAGAAACTAATAGCTGAAGTGAGTTCATAAGTGCTTGTCTGATTATGTAAATGCGACGTATAAGGCGTATTGATCGGGGATTGTTTCAGCATCGATCACAGCGCTTTTTCCATTATGAGTAGTGTGTGTGTGTTTGTGGGGTTTGTTGGAGGGGGTCGTGGATAGCAGCGCATGTTAAATTGGGGGTCACGACTTATAAAGGTTGAGAATCACTGCATTTGACAACAAAACACAAAATCAATGCATAATGCAATATTGAGTTGAATTTATGATTTTATTAGTTTAAAAAGGCCTGGGAAATGTACATAAAAAATTGATACATCGATAATCGGTTCAGAATCGAATCGTTGGCCTCTGAATCGAATCGTGAGGTGCCAAGAGATTCCCACCCCTAGCTTAAACCCAAAAGTATAGCATTCTCGATTGGCCGAGTGATGGCTTTCTCATCTGCTACAGCCCGTGTCATGCGTTTGTGTATGTGTGAGGTTGTGTTGTACAGGAAACTGGATCTGTCAACACATGTGACCGGGAAGGAAGGTTTGTTTCAGCATTGCAGTTTTTTCTCATTTTGTGGAAGTGTGGGCTCACTGTGTTGACCTCCATTATTTCCCTCATTAAACAAGGATAGTCCCACTGGTACTCACATTCACACATTGAAAGTTGCATTGACTTTGACATAAAAACAATGTTCATATTAATCCATCAGATTCTCATTTTGTAACCAGCTTATATGACACAGTTACACCACTGCCACAAACTGTACTTTCCATCATAAATAAGAACAAAAAAATATAACTTTATTTTACAGTGTACAGTGGTATCATAATTTGCAGAATCAGAGCTGAGATATCAACAATCTATTTTAAAAAACAAAATAAGATACATCCTGCATTATATTTGCCCATAGCGACCCAGAGGTAATGTTCTGCCATTTAACCATTTTTCCCTGCTCACTTATTCAGCCATTGCATCTTTTGACTCTTAAGCTGTGGAAAAAAGATGTTTCAGAAGTGTTACTGTGTACTTGGCAGATTTTTTGTACTTGTTTTTTTTTGCAGATGAATAACTTTTTTTGACCTGAAGTTGGCGCAAAACATTTGGCAGAGGTTCATGACGAGCTATATTTAAGTGTGTCTCAAGG
>JAPMNP010711129.1:0-10988 GCA_029874935.1 Atherina boyeri
TAACATATCAGCACCATTTAATAATAACTTAAAATAAAGATGATACATAATTCTTACATATGGCACCTTTAAAAAAAGAATTAAAGGAAAACTGTATTTACATTGCAACTCATCTGTAGGAGGAACAACTGAGTAACTAGTTTTACAAGTTTGAACTCAGTCAATACCTAACTTTTCACAAAAAACACTTACTCATCAACAAAATCCATCCGTCTGTATTCAGGGTTAGACTTGGAGTAACCCGAGTAGGAAGTCCTGTAGAAAGACATATAAAAAGCACAAGTTTTGTGTATACTCTATCAACTAATAGAAAAAACAACAGTTCATGTTATGATAACTTACTTGTGTTCATATTCTGTCTCAGCCAAGTTTGGTCTTGACCTCATGTAAGCCCCACTAGATGGTCAAGACAAATAGTAGTTAATTGTCCCAAATTATATTTGCTTACTTCGTAAGGCAATTTAATATAGCTTGATGATGGAAACTGGGGAAAAGGCAATTTGAGCCCAAAAGATTTAGTACACTGACCTGTCTCCAGTACCATCACTTCTGACCTATAAGGTTGGACAAGAGATGAAAAAGAAAAGAAAAAAAAACACAGAAATTTAGAATACTGTTGATGTGAACAATGTACATAATTACAACATAGGGCCTGTAGCTTCAGCCATTACAATAAAGTCACATTTATGTCCATAGTTTTTAAAAATTATGCTCTCCTCATTTCAGTCCTACAATTTTTGACAAGTTAAATATATAAAAAAAGGTAACTAAATCAACCAGGAATTAGCCACTCTGCCTTTGCTCCTGTGCTATATCCATCACCAGAGTGAGATTTAAAAAAAAGAAAGAAAACAAACACCAACATCTAGTGGACAACATGAAAAGTACAATATTTCTAACAGATGCATAAATATGTGTTTCCACAGTCAGTTTCACTTCTGCTCACACAAAAAGGAAATTTTATTGTTGTTTCACATAATCTTCCACTTCAAAGTGTTTTCATGTAGTCAACATTATTAATACAAATTTGAGTTACTATGGGCAACCCAAATGAAATACTATGCACTATTACTGATGCATGGCAGATGTGTCTCTAATTATCAGCTAAAATATACTGTCAGAGGGTAACAGTTACTACATGCAACTACTTGATTTTCCTACTTTAAAAAAAAGACTACACAAGCTTCCATTAACTATATCACCCATCTCCATAAAATTCAAACTATGAATAAGTTTGTCATCCCAGGATGCATTTAAATTCAAGTAGCAGGTAAAACAAAACAAAGACACAAACATGGAAAATTATACTTACTGGAGTCCTGTACACATATGTGACCTCCTCCTCTGAAAGAAAAGACATGCATCACAATGAATAGCAAGTTAAGTGTATGTTTCTAAAACGCTCTACAAGTGGCTGAAGAAATGACTAGCCAACAGTATTTGGCCTCCTTTTAATTAATAAACTATTTGCACCAATAAATACACACATTAAACTGGATTGTCAATTTAATTTAAGTTAATCACCTGGTCAAGATCTTTAGTAGGTTGAAAAATGATCAAGTGCCTTAGTTATAAACTTGGGCAGTGCCCCCCAAAATTTGCCAAAACCCACAAAAAAAAAAACAATTGTTGAATTTCACTCTTGTTTTGTGTTGCTCATTCAGAAGCATGATCCTTAAACGTTATACATGAAGGTGACTTATCAGTCCTGGTCAACGATGTACAAGTCAAATGATGTAGGCTACAATACAACACCAATTAGTACTGTTAAAGGGGATAACCAATTAACCATACCCAAATTCCCCGAGTTTTAGTGAAAGGGTTAGTAAACAAATAACTAAGTGCACAAAAAAGCTTTTGATAATGGCAAATTACTCAAATAATGTGTTAAATTACACCAACATCATAGTCATGTTTACAATATTTGAGTTCTGGAGTAGATTATTTTACCATTTTAATGTGAGCTGTTATTAAACAAAAGTACATTTTCAGTTTCCAAATCCGTTTTAGTAATACATGAAAAACAATATTACACTGATAAATAACTTACCTTCCTCTCTGTAGTAAGTTTTATCAGGTGATGGTTGAGCTTTTTTGCCTTTGGCCATGGCTTCTTTCAGCTTTTTCTCATACAGGCTTCTGGTGGAGTCTGGGTCCAGAAAATATCACAGACATGACAATAATGAACATTACCATTCCATTTTTATTTATTTTCTTAACAAAGTAAATGCCTAAACTTCACTGGCAGGCTGGAGGCCTGAGTCAGCTGGCATGAACGTTGACTCAAAATTAGGCGCAAAATCAAGCGCCTGGTGCGGGTCACTCACCGACCACAGGTCCATGCTTAATCCCGTATTCATCCAACAACTCGCTGATTTCCTGCGCAGATTTGTTACCCAGTGAAGACATATTAACTCCGCTAAACTGTGCTGCTTCTTCTATGTTTTCGTTCCCGTTAAGCTTTCGTTTCAGTTGGCAAGAAAAAAGAAATCCAGAATGCAGTCCTCCCACCGACCATATACAAGTTTGTTTTCTGTCGTGGGTGGTGGCGACGTTGATTTGGGATTTGTGGAGTATAACGTTGATAGGGTAAACGGGGAAGCGATTTAACCCCGCCCTCATTTATTGAACCAAGTACTAAAAACAAACGTGCTCAAATTCTACATAGTTTCCGTTTGACTCTTCTTCGCGTCCATTTTATTCAGCCCTTTTTCGTCTGTTTCCCTTATACATGAAGCAGCGCCACTATCAGGCAAGTATGAATACTTACCATCTCCGACGCCCATTTCTTTTGTGAGACTGAATCTGCTTAAAAGGAGGAAATCCGTTTTGCCATTATTCAAAATGAAGAATACATATAACGCAGAACAGTCATAGCTATCATGTAACCCTACCCCCACTGCCCACACACATTATTTATAATACTATAAGTAGCCTATTATCCTATTCCTTTAATTATTTACGTGTGCATTTGATTTGTTACTCCTAATATGTGAGCTGTAAAATGTATGATATTAACACTTAACAACTTATCAAGACTTATCAGGATAGTAATGACTAATCCAAGAGTTTCCAGAAGTATTAGGCTACCATTAACTATATTTTACTGTTTTACCTCATTAGAGCAAATGATTGCCACGCCTCAGTCACTATTATGAATATTCTATAGGATTGTGATGCTTTATATTTTAAACCTGTATCTGTAAAGCAGTTAGAAATTACCCTCAAATAATTGCAAAAACTAAAAGAACTTAACTAAAAGATTTAAAAATGTGACATTTTCCTCTAGATGAACTGAACTTAAAGCCAAATTGAAACGACAGGATGTCTGCAGTGCTGAGGAGTGGAGAAAACATTTGTTCAAGTGATTACATCAGCATCATTTTAAACAAAGAGAAAACTTTATTAAACCCACAACGGAAAGGAACATGTTTTCATATGTACAGAAATTTTATGACCAAGACTCTTTGTTTCTTGATAACTTTCTTTGTTTCTTTTTTTCTTTCTTGATAACTTTCTTTTTCCTCATAAGAATATAAACAAAATCTAATGTAAATAATCAACAGCCTAGAAGAAGAATTGCTGCCTGAGCCAGTCCATCTGGTCTGTGGTCAGCCAGACCATCAGCAGCCCCATCACCATCACCACAACCATCTTCATAATCAGCTTAAGCATGCCGAGACACTGTGAGAGCAAAGGTAAGGAAAGTAAAGTTACATAAACCATAAGCAGATTTAATGATCAATGAGAGCTCGTAAGTGCACACCTTTTGAGTTCCTGTGCAGATTTGTGTGTTGCTGTGGTCTGATATACTCTCTGGTAGCTGAACATTTGGGGGATCAGTTGCAGGTTTGATTTGCAGGTTGTCTTCAGGCTCCTTCAGTTCCTGAGACAGAAAAAATAAGTAAAACAGCCAATTTTGTTGATCATGTGCTGTTGTGTGTCTGTGCAGCACCATATTCACTCATATTTTCCGTATGCTAATGATCATTTTCTTACATCAGGTGTTCCTGCAGAGCTCAGGTCCTCCTCCCTGTCTGTAGAGCTGCTGAGTGAATCTGTGTCGCTGCTGAGAAAACAAGAAACAGGTTTGGTTGTTTCTGTCAGGTTGTATTTAAAAAAAAGAAAAAGTTTATACAGTAAAGAAAGTTAACGATACAAAGTTTTAATTTTGCTTACCTGTCAGTTTGATAGTGAATGACTTGAGACAACGGGTTTGCACAAAACTGAACTTTTATATGCCTCCCTACAAACGGAAACGTTTGAAAAGTGATGTAAGGCTATCATGGATTACTTAACAAGTTTATGACATTGCTGATCTTTTTCAGATTTAGATTAACAAGCCTTATTAACTCTCACCTTCTCTTCCATTTTCCTCATCACTGTCATCATAGAATCTGTAGAAAGCCTTGATTCTCTCCTGCTCCTTTTCCCAGTTCCTATCCTCTTCACACTCGTCATCTCCCAGCTGTCCCAGCTCAGAGACCCCAGAGGGCTCAGGTTCAGAGTTGAAGAAGAAGCTGTCATCGAGAGATCCCTGATTAGAGGGCCTTGTCATATTTGTGTTTTCTCTCTGCACCTCAGAGTAGCTGTTGACATCATCAGCGAGACACTGTTTCACATCTGAGGGAGGTGTCTCTTCCTTCTCCGTGTCTTCTGTGGTTAACAGGTATTCAGAGAGAGGGCTGTCTGTTTTTAACACGTCAAAATCCCAGTTGATGAAATCCGATGGATTAGCTCTGTCGCTTGTGATGGGATGTGCTTCGGAGCTGCTCCACCTGGAAACTGCAGCACTACTCCCACCATACAGCTGAGTTTCCTCCCGCTGCTTGATGAATTCAAGATCTTGCATGTGCATATTTTCCAAGAGTGTCTCACTGGTTCTCCTTACTGTCTCCTCATCATCACTGGAGCTGCTGCTCTCACCTGTCTCATCTCCCTCATCCAACCCCATCACAGCCAACAAAAGCTCTGATTTATCTCGTCTTCCAGCTGCCACATCCAGGCTTGTCATCTCATCAGCATTCATCTCTAAATCACTGCTGTATAGGAACCCTCTTTCCTTCTCATCATCAATGTCCTCAGTGTTGCCAATCCATGTTATTTCTGTGACAGCGTTTTCCAGGCATGTATTCTGCTTCATACAAGTTGAGGCATCTGACTTATTTTCTTGATTATTTACTGCCTCTTCCGCATATTCAAAAGAAGACAAGTCTGAGGGATACTCTGCAAAGCACTCACCTGCCTCTTGGTGCTCCTCCCCTGAGAAATCTGTCATTTTCTCTTCATATTCCGCACCATCAACTTCTGCAATGAGATCCTGCAGATTTTGCAAAGGTATGCTCGGGAACTCCAAGCCATCTTTTGCAGCATCATCCCTGTATGGATTTTTAGTTTCTTCTTGTTCGAATGTCATGCCTTCACAGTTGGAATCGGAGGAGTCCTCTTCAGTCCCAGCGTCTTTCCTCATCATGTCATGTCCACGTTCAGGGACTCCTCCAAAATAGGCCAACTCCTCATCACTTTTGGCCGCACCTTCCACCTCGTTACTATCTTGAGGGTTATCAGCCCCCTCCGGTGCCATAGATTGCCCCTCAGTAATGATCCTGTCCTCTTTATCGCCATGGTAGAACTCATTGTGAACTGACATAGACAAATCCCCTGCTTCCTCTGCTGACCCATCCTCCTCCTCGTCATCTTCTCCAGAGACGGAACTTTCCAGTTCAGATTCTCCATCTGAGCTTGTGTAATCATTCTCAGGTGTTTCACTCATGAGAGTGACCCCTTTAAAGTCCTCCTCGTCACTTTCATCATTGTTCTGCTCTTCGTAGTCATTTTCGGCATTGGACAGTAAATCTTCAGCTGCCTTGTCTAACAAAGCCGTTGTTTCAGCAGTTGCTTCCTGAAGCAGAGCCTCATCTGACTTTGTTGTGTTCTCTGTCTTGTCGTCTTCACTCTTCTCATCAAAACTTAAATTCTCAAAGTCCAAATCTCCATCAGGAAATGATGGAACAGAAGCCTCTGTAATAACACAATTAAACAAACAAACAAAAAAATTGGTTTCATAAATAGTAATTTAAAAGATAATAAATATCATAAAGCAGAAGGATGTTTCTTACCTGAAAATGCATCGGTAAGGAGATCAGCAAAACCTTCCATCTTTACTAACAGACAAATCAAGATGTTAGGCGTTAGATAACGACAAAAAATATTTCATTGCAATAGACAATCTCCCTCTCAAAAAATAAAGGAAGAGAGCTCGAAGTAACTCTCATCTGGTTTTGCTGCAAGTGGCTTCCTGTCAAATAGATTGTGCATAAATAAAGCGTTACAACTTATACATATAAGCAAATGACAGATAGTGTCTGCATGATTGGAACCTACCATAAAAGATGAAGATGAGAGACAACTCCTCTTGGTTCTCCAAAAAATGCAAACACAAAACTAATCTATTATGTTTTCTATTACTGCAGGAGCGCACCTTCACGAGCTCATGAAATCATGTCAGCTTTGATGTGGTTTTGGTTTCAGATGCGCATTACAAACTTCAGCAGCTGAACACAAAGTTCCTTCATGCTGAAACAATGTTTATCGGTGTGACATAGATGGGTGATATGTCACTCCGATGAGAAGTTATTCAATCTAAAAAAAATAAAACAAAAAAACAAACCCCCAAACAATCATGGAAAATTTGTTTGATTCATTTATTATTTTAAAACCGAATAAAACTAATTCTCAAAAATAGTCCTCAGGGTGTTTGGCAGTCATCTACAGCTCATGGCGGAGGAGGTAACGGTGGTTGGGTTTTAGGTCGACTTCTACAGGAAAATGGTCGCTCACCTCCAGAGCCTGAAGTGACATGAAATGAAGAAAATTATTATCATGATGCATATCAAGCTAATGGACAGTCAGATCTTTATTTGTCAGGTTTACCTGTGCCTCTGTGAGATCGAAATTCTCTTTAAAGTTGAATGGTTTAGCCGATCCTGGCACTATACTGGAAGAAATCTCCTGACCATGTACAATGATCCTATTTAATGAAGTAAAAAACACATTGTAAGATATCACCTCTTCAAATATAATTGATCTTTCTTAAAGAAAAACATACTCATTTATCGTAACAGGTGCCAAGTGTGTTGGTGAAAATCTTCTTTATGTTTGTGTAATTCAGCAGCCTCTTACCTGTCGTAGGCACAGTGCGTCTTCTCCCGCACAGTGGTGTCTTGCTCATCTCCAATTAGCCAGCGAAATTTGGGATCACTCCTCAAGCGCACGGCCCTCCAGCCCTTTATGGTGATGTAGCTGCAGCCGGCATTCAGGTCCCCCAAGATCATCACATTCTGGTATGAATGAAAGGAAGACAAAGGGAAGTGCAAAGGTATGAAGTTAGTCATAAATCATGAGTGGAAAAGAGACACAAACATGAACTCATGCAGAAGAACTCTGGGTGAGGTAGAGGGAAAAAAAGAACTGCATCAGTAAACCAGAACAGATAAAGTTGATGGTATTTAACGTACATCAGTTTTCCACTTTTTGTAAATTCCTTTGACGACAGTATACAGTTCATCAATCTCCTTCATGGCGGTCTTGGGACAAGTGTGCTGTCCAACCAGGACAAAGTCTTTCACCTCTGAAAATAAACACATTTTCAGTTAAAACTTTTTCCCAGACATGATTCATACCCATGTGTATTTTTTTCTTTTTACTCTTTTAGAGGAAACTTCATTCATTTATGATTGAAATATAATCAAAGTTTTCTATATTTGTAGAAATGAAGGTTTCTTGCTGCAGGAACTCTCTTTGATTTACTTCTGTTATTTGGTCACCTTTTATTCCCTCAACACTGTCCACAAAATCTAGGAAACAAATTAAAGGAAAAAGCCCTAAAAAAGTTTACAGTAAATAGTTGAGTCTCCACATTTTAAACAGCTCTTTGAGAACAAACATAGTTTTTGTTATTGAATTGTACATGTTCAGTATGTCTTGAACTTATTCAACAAGTCTGAAATCTGGTGATGAGATGGATAATTATTATTCCAAAAGGTTTTCCTTTGTCTGTTTCAGTCCAAAATCCAAAAAAGTCCAAAAAGTCCAAAATCTCCCCTGGATGATCAATTGAGTTGGAAGCTGATGACCTTGAAGGCCAGGGTCAGATTGATCTTGTTCACATTAAATCATTCAGTGACTCTTTTTTTTAACCAGATTTCTGGGTGCTTCAACATCCTATTAGAGATTATGATTCAATTATAGAAAATTTGTGTTCACAAGGAACAACTTTGTATTGATCTTTGTTACTTTTTTCAGTGAATTTTTTTTTTCCAAACCAAGGAGGAATATCTCTTTTGTTTTTCCTAGAATATAACATTATTTCTGGATCATCTTGCCATCAAATGTCAGATCATAAGATGGCATTACATATCTAAAGTCACACTGAATAACTAGTTGATCAATCTGTGACTGAAGCCTCTTCTGCTGAGATCCATCTTCTGCACAAAAATGTTGCATATCTCTATAAATCTGTTGTGAAAAGTGCAGTCTGCCTTGTGGCCCTTTTTTTGGGGCAGCAGAATCAGGACTAAAGACTCAAAGACACCAGAAAAAATTATCAAGAAGGCTGGCTTTGTGCTGGGGCCAACTCTGGAGTTGCTGGAGCAGGTTTTCCAGAGAAGAATGCTGCACAAGCTGCTAATGGATCATTTTTCACACCCTCTACACAACACAGTGAGGAAACAACAGTGTGTTGAATGAGAGGCTTTCTTCAGTTCTGCTGTAACACTTAGTGCTACAGAAGGTCATTCCTGCCAGCAACCATCACCCCCACGAAACATGAACTTAAATTCAAAATTCAGTCTTACGTGTGGTCGGGGAGTGAAAGCGGACGATAAAAGGCTCTCTGGAGAAAACATCAGTTTCATTCTTCCCATCCTCATCCAGTTTAGGATACTGATAATGTTCCTTGACCTTTAGAACATTGTTCCTGCAGGTGATACAAGAGCAGAGATCAGTGAGGATATCATGTCCATTGAAAGAAACGGGTCGTGTTTGACATACGTCACAGGTTACCTGTAAATGTAGACGTACTGCTCCTTGTAGCTTTTTTTCCCCAGCCTTTCACTTTCCACGTAAGAATACGAGTTGGACTTGTCAAATCTGCTGACAACATCATGAATGACACAACTTTAAATGTGACAGATGTTTTTTCCATTTTCCTCTCATCTTCAAAACAACAAAACTATATACCTGTTAAGATCCTTGACCAAAGCTTGTATTACTTCTCCTTTAGAGTCTCGAACCTCCTGAATGAGACACAAGTCACACCGAGAGAGAATCTGGGAAGCAGAAAATAGAAGAAAATAGATCCATCGGCTGTCTAGTTCTGTGTGATTGTTGATCTGGTGGCAGTTGTATATACACAGCAGAGTACCTTCAGGATGATCCCCATTACCCTCCTGTTGTTTGACTTTGATTCCCCAAAGCTCTGAACATTGAAAGCGCAGATTTTCAGGGAAGATGTGACGCTCAACACACACATCCCCACAAGAAGCAGCAGCCCTGCAGTCCTCATGTTGCAGATGAGTATCACTTTTGTAAAGTAGAAGAGTTTAGCAAGATCCTTCAGTCAACTTGCGAAATGTGGTATAGAAACTTTCAACCACAGCAGCTACACACACTTCTGCCTCTTACCTTCAATGAGATGATCACTAGGAAACTGACCTCAGGCCAGCAAAGATCCATCTCATCAATGCACGGTAGTATATTTGGGGAACATACAGGTAAAAGCGGTTGTGAAAGGCAGGGGTTGCAGATGTGTGTGTTGGATGTGCTGCGTCAGTGCTTGTTGAGAATGGAGGTTTATCTGGAACAGTTAAAACCACTGAATACAATGAACAATGACTCCATCCAACTCAGAGTGCAGCTTTGAGTGGGTTTTGTCTCTAAGTTTGAGTGTAATCAGACAATAGATGCAGCCGTATGCCATGTCTGTCAGCTTCATGAACATTTGTGTGGAATAAACCTCTTATCATTGTGTTTCATGTGAGGCTGGTAGTTACCACACAGTACTATCACATGACATCACCAGGTTTGTGCTGATTAAAGCCACTGTGAGGGCTTCCCCTCTCAATGAAATGCATCTAAAACATAACACTGCTACAGTTTTATTTCAGTTGTTGACAAAATGTGGTCATTATGTCCTGAACATAATCATATAACTTAAATATTCCTCGAAACAGCAGTTGAATAAACCAAAAAATCAGGTAATGTTTTTTTTTTCATGTGAAGTCCAGTAATGATTAAGATTAACATCTATATTGACAGATTTTGTACTAATAAAGGATAGAATGCACGAAACAAACAAACAAACAATGTGTTACCCTGTGGGGTGGTGAAATGTTGCCAAGAATATTTATCCACTTTCTCTGCCTTATATGCTTATGTTTGAGTGCGATATAAACTCAAATAGTTATAAAGACATAAAAAGATGTACTGATGATTCTATTCATACAGAGCTATTCAACAGAGAAACTCTATTGTGGTAAATTATAAGGTATTGATTAGATTTAACTTTTGCTTTATCAATATATCCAGCACTAGTCCACCACATCATAGCACCAGTGAGGACAGGGGCATGCAGACGGATGAATGTGTTTCAAGTCAGCTGTTTAATCTTTTATATAAAATTCCAGTGAAAACTATTTCAAACACTGATATCTCAGCGATAACATCCTGTAGTCTTCATGAATGGACAGCCCAGTTGTTTACGGACAGGTGGCAGTGAATTGCAGAGTAGATTATTTGACAGTGGTCCCGTTATTTGCTTTCTACATGTATTTATTGCAAACTGAAGTCACAGTGTGGCAGTGAGAGGGATTTCTCAGCTCTTCAAAAGAGCGTATAAATAACAGTGATATACTGAACATCTTAATACTGGCAAAACAGTTATTTCTAAAAGCTCATAAAACTGCAAAAAAGTTTGAACCCAAATATAA
>JAPMNP010711131.1:0-10251 GCA_029874935.1 Atherina boyeri
AACTGCAAAATCATAATTTAAAGACCAATGATAATGCTTTAAAATGGCTCAAAAGATGATCGGAGTGGGACTTTAAGAGACTAAAGTAGGTTTCACACATACACTGCAGTCCTGCAATGTTCTAGATATGTCCAGAGTGGTGGCATGTGAGAATGCAAATGTCCACAGCATTCTTTTCCACAGTGTACCCTTTGCATCCCATTTTGCCTCCCCTGTGCTCTTGGCAGACACTCGCCTGCAGACCCTTCCTCGCATTTCGAGCTGTGGGAGTGCTTCTCCAGCATAAAATCTCCCGCTGGGAGGTGCCTGTGTTGACAGCGATTGCAGAAAAAGACCAGACCAAATTGTCCACACATTCTCCTGAACATCTTCAATGCTCAATGGCTCAAGCTTAATAAAGAGGTCTGGCTTTGATGTCAAGGCTCCACCAGTGAGCTATAAATAGGTTATAATACTTTGTTGTTGTTTTGACAGTGGTGAACATTATTACCTTCACTGTAGTAACCCTGTTATGCTGGGGGGCAGCTATTGAAAATAAAGAAAAATTAAATATAGGCTACTTGGGTTGATAGTGTTGCTGCATTTCAGTGGAAACCACCTCATTACATCAAAGCTAGCTTGGCATCCATAAATGGTTTTAGAGCAAACAGTCTGAACAGTCTTAGACATTTTCTACAGTCTTTTTTCTTTTACTGGTCTTTTATACCCTCGTGTTCACAATTGGTTACATTTTCTGCTGTGATCTTACACATTTATGGTCGATGGTTTGACATTAAAAGTACATGTTTAAGGCTCAAATTATGTTTGTGGTAAAAGAAACATGTTACAATATACATGGTTAAACAGATACAAAGATCTACAGTCGTACAGCTTACACATTTTAAAATTCATAGGTTATGATTCCCGTCATGTCAGCTCAACTCTGTCTGACAGACAACAACAGCCTAGGGATATGTTTCCATCCCACATTTTACTGTCATGGACTGTGAAACTGTTTCAGACAACTGTACCAAATACATGTTTACTGAGAGTGGGCTGTAACTTCAGTCTTATGGACCAATCATCATACACTGAGCCACTCTTTGTTTCTCCTGTACAGAGAAGGAAACCACCATGAGGTAGTGGCAAAAACAAAAAAAGTCATTAATTGATTTTAACAACTAAAATAAACTGTATTAATCATTCTATTAACTAAAATAGGGGGACTTCTCGCAGTAGTCCTAAGAATTGTGAAGCTGTTTTTCCAGTGTCATGCAACGCAATGATAAGTGCAGATACATGTGAAACCACAAAAGCTGCACTGCATCACAAAGATGATTTTCCTGCATTTTATCAATGCATTCATTCAAAATTACATCTTTTATTATCACCTTATCTACTGCAAAGAACCCCCGCCCCCCAAAAATACTGACACCATCAAACAAATATTTTATTCTACATATATATCAGATCAGCATCATTAGATGCTTTTGTTTTTAATTTCCTGTTTTCTTATCTGTGTATGCATTTATCTGTATATTGTGAATAATAATGGCATACAATACAAATTACAATGTCTTCATGCAAAACAAGTATGTCTCAGTATTTTCCACAAAAGAGCCAAGCAATTAAAAAAAATAGTATAGAAGCAAAAAATATCTTAGTTATGGTTACTTTGTAGCCATAATTTGGATCAGTATTTTGATCAGACCATACTCAA
Organism: Atherina boyeri; assembly: GCA_029874935.1. Taxonomy (NCBI): domain Eukaryota; kingdom Metazoa; phylum Chordata; class Actinopteri; order Atheriniformes; family Atherinidae; genus Atherina; species Atherina boyeri. Next base: position 1,700 of record JAPMNP010711131.1, read on the forward strand.
ACCAAACAGCATATGATTAAAAAAACTGAATAGTGGCTTCCTTTAAAATCATCATCTCCCAATCTACCTTATAAGGGGGTCTGGAAATGTGTTTATCCAAAATCCAATTTTGGGAGGAAGATAGAAGGCAGATACAGATATCTATTTCTCATAAGTTGGGAATCAAAATGCCTGCAGTCCACCCACACAAAGATGATGTGTATAATCAGACTCTCAGTCAGTGGGTACAAGGGCACATGCATTTCACAGTCAGAGTAAAATGAATGCAGGTTGTAGACTTTGTATGCATGTAGGTCAGAAAAAGATGAGCAGCAGCATGCCATTGGATTATGGATGCAGACACCTCCATGTGGATCCATCCCCATGCTGATCCTGAGAGGGTGTAACTGAGTCTTGCTGTCAGAAGGCTAATCCCTGACAAGGACAGATTTAGCTGCTGCGGCTCATCAAGCTTTCATCTAAGTCCAGTACTGATGTCATAGAGCATGCTGCCCTTAACTAAGGGAGTTATGTTAAGAGCAAACAGCTTCACAATTGCTTTCTGCCTCTGCACTGAGCTGAAGGTGCCGTTACATGAGATAAACGACTGATTGATTAATAAGTTGAGATTTCACAGCAGCTTCCGTCTTTGCAGTGTAGAAAAGAGCATCAAAAGACTTGCTGCAAGTCAACATCCTAACTCAAAGACTCAAATGCTAAAGGGGCGTATTGGAGATGAATAGGACATCAGAAGCATCCTCAACGCTCTGATCAGTCATCCCAGTGCCCACATCCTTTAAACCCCCGCTTTTGGTGCCCGTTGGGCTGTCTGTGGACTCCCTGCACACCATGCGCAATTACCCTTTAAGCTGTTCCCAAGCACAATTACGTTCACTCCTTAGCAGGGCAACATGTGGTATTGCAATAATGTATGGAATGGTCATTGATGACTTGCGTGGCTGTGTATATAGGGGGAGGGGTGTTGAGTTAGTAACACAACCCTTTATCCTGAGTCCCTGTTGGAAAGACCACACTGTGATCAAAGTCTCTTTGAAGATCTTATGGAGCTTGAATGGCAATTCCAAAGCATTGATTTAAAAAGAGAAATTTCAGTATGTTTGACCTCTTATTGACTACTTGCCAAGAATTGGAAAAAAAGGAACAAAAAGGTTCACACTTTGAAACAACTATGAGGTTTTTGGCCTTGATAGCAACATGTTGTCTAGAATGTCAGCAATGGTCTCGTCTGTAGTTCGTTGATTTAACTCTTTTCTATGGACTGATCTCATCATCGGCTACCTCAAACACAGTAGCAACTATTGGGAAGCCAATAGAGTCTGGATTCAATGTCAATACATAGGTTGAAAAACAAAGCTATACTGGATTGTCCATTGGTTCCATATTGGCCCAACTAGACTTGCCCACATTGCTTACGCTTGTCTATAGCAATGCTGAATGGACATAAACCCAAAATGAGTATCTTTTTGGAGCTCACTTGGCTCAATCACAGCAAACAAAAAAAGAAAAGTAAAGAAAAAAAGAAAAAAACACATGGAGAAATATAAACATGGAGTGGAACCTCTTAACCATCCCATTTGGGGTCTTATTCAGCACCTTTTCATTTGAATGCATTTATGACCTACAATAGTCCCACATACTTGCTGGCTGAGCTCTGGCAAATGATAAGCCCATTTTGATAAATGGGAGGTTAGGAGTGGGAGGTGGGGAGTCTACAACTTGTTTATAACCCAGTAACCCATTGCATTGGTAATTTCCTAAGCTAATTTAATAGCTTCACTGGTCACAGGCAAAGTGAACCTGGTAGCACATGAGATAAGACTGAATAATAAGATAACCTTCATATTTCTGCTTGTTAAACCAGCCAACCATGAATTTGGAGACCGCTCATAATCAGACCTTCATTGTAGATTAAATCTTCCTCTGATAACTACGAATAAATCCATAAGCTAATTTTTAGGAATTATTTTTCCAAATCTAAAGGACAGCGGTGACAGGTTTTATGTTACATGGTGTTTTGTTACGTGTCTGGTTGCTGGGCTGTAGCAGAAGAGAAGTTCAGGGCTGTGGTGTCCTGTTTGGTGTTGGCTATGCTGAGTTCATTGGCTTACTGATTCCTAATACAAATATTTACTCTCATTTTTTTCGCATCCAGACAGCTGAGTAAATTGTAGATCTTCCAAATCTATTCAGTGATCTGCCCAGTTTTTATCAAACTAACTGATATTCTATCACAAGTGATTGAAACACCAACTAGAGCAGAAATAAATTTTCCGTCGTGATAGACTGGAATTTTTTTCTTCAAACAGAATGATTTACAACATCCAAAGGGTTAAATGTTGTGTGTGAACAGGGGGAGTGTGTGGGTGAGACTGAGAGGTGAAAAGGTCTTGCATGTGGCCTCTCCACATGCATTTCCTTTGAAAGCTCCATGCACGGCTTGGTGCCATCAATTGTCAAAGATGGTGAAGTGATTAATTTCTGTGTTAGGTCTCGGGCTGATTGGACAAGCCTTTGGGGAGAGTTGGATTGATTGGATGGTTCCTGTTTCTGTATAGCTGTAGCAGTTGTGATGGAAGAAGGGGGGAGGGTATGGGTCTCTCTCTCTCTTTTTCTCTCTCCCTCTTTTGACTGCTCTCTCCCCCCTAGAGATTGGCCACAAATTAATACAAATCAGAGCCCTCCTCTATGCCCAGGCCTCGTCACTCACCTTCCCCCCAGGTAGGATGAAGGAGAGAGGACGCTGGAGCAGGTGCAGCCGAGTGCACAGCAATCGGAAGAGAAATGATTGGAATATCAGTGAGTGAGTGCTTTTGTGCATGAGAGACAATGTGCGTGTGCGTGTGCATGTGAAAAAGAGATCAGAGGAAGACTAAAGAAAAAAGAAAAAAACTTATTACAAAGACCAGGAAAAAACATAATGTTCCAGTTTTGACACCTGTGTTAATATAGATCCGCACCACACAGTATGTCAGCTAAATACCCGGACAGATGTTTGAATAAATGTTTTTGAAAAACTCAGCTGTCATTTTAATCTAAATTAATTCACATACTCTGAACAGATTGGTAGAGACCTTGTTAAGAAGACAGCAACCAAAAATGCAAAACCTGCATGTTAAACATGCTCATACACCAAATCCAATTTGTTCTCATATGAATCATGAGCATGAATTCAGGCTTACTCACTGTTTGTGCGGTGGTTATTATTTCAGGCGACACAAAGAGGGCAGCAGCATCAAAAACAGTGATGGTGACAGAGTGACCCCTTCTGGTCTGATGTCCAGCACCGTCTATAGTCTGAGCTGTGCACCCAACGCTCCCAGTCCGTGGTACGTTATGCCATGACAGTATTCCTGGCTCTGTAAGAAGACATGGAAATGTCATACAGTCACATTACTATATCTAAAAACTGTGTTTATATAATTTTAACTCTAGATATATAAGCATATCTTATATAAGATTATTTTAGGTGGGTTTTCTGTCTTGTATAAAATTGTATTTGGTTTTGTTAGAAATTGGTTGGATTAAAAATAAGACCCAAAGCTTATATTTTACAAGAAAAGGCATCAAATACATATGGTGCAGTCTAAACTTGCATTCTTCTACTTCTAAATTGAATGACATCAAATAACCATAACATCAAATATGTAACACTTTAGCCTGTCCACTGAAATGATCAAGATTTACAAAAAGTCTTTCTTTGAAGTCAATCTTTATTGATTAGAATCTACATTTTGCTGATGATCACAAAAGCACAGCAGAAAATCTCATTTTACTCAGCAGAGCTGTATTGATTCCTGATGCATGATGATATTCATATTCACCATGTGATTCTCCTCATTTCATTAACAAGACTTAAGCATCAGGAATCTTTTTTTTTTTGGGTTAAGTCTCTGAAGAATGGGATTTTTGTTTTATTAACTGTTTGCCATTCATCCTCAGGGGACACTTATGATTGACAAATCCATTTCATCTCCCTTTCCTTTCACAGCGTGTCATCGTGGAGAGGACCTTGGACAAACCGGAGGCTTTAGCTCGCGTCAGGCACAACTCTGTGAGAGCAACCTCAGAAACCTTTCTATCATGCAGCCCACATAGAGATTAGCAGCCTATTGTCAGGTTGTCAAAGCTGATCTAAGTCCAGTGATGTTCTCCCTGATGATGCCAACTGTCAGTGGTTGAACAGTACAAGAGTCACAGCTCAGAGCTTTAATGAATTACACTGCTGTGCAGAGACCATCTCCTAAGAATAGAACATATGAGCAGAAGGTTAAAATGAGCTCCTAGCCTTATTAACAGCACTGTGATGTGAGCATCTTCGTCCCTGCTAATAGGTCTGGGTGTGCCCTGCAGGTTAATGACGGGCTGACAGTGGACACCAAACCATCCACTGGCGTTTTGGCCTAATTTGTTGCCCAAATGTCACAAGGTTGGGTTAAAGGGAAAATGACTCACCAGCCTTTGGTAAATCATGTTAAGCTTATGCAGTCAGCAACACATAACTCTCTGTTAGGGGACATAGTTGTCCACAAGGTGCTGTCTGGACCCTTATGGCTCAATTATTTGCCCACATGGTGAGCAATATATGTAACAAGTGGTTTATGCTAAATACATAAGTTAAGTAATGCTTCCATGGAGAACAATTATACTGCTGCATGTTTCAGATATAGCTTTGTAGCAGTGGATTGATTAACAAAACTACACAAATTATGACCCAGTAGACTGAGGAGTTAGGGAGATGATTAAGGATGATTAAGGTCAACATATGTGGCCCAACCCGTAATGTAAAGCTGGATAACAGACTGAAGTTAAAGCTTAACAAGACACAGTTTAATAACTGAGGTCCTTTCAAGTTGTTACTAAAAACATACGAAGGACTCACATAAACCTAAAATAAAAGATTTATGAATAGATGGTGACCCACTTGTGTTGTAGCCCACCGTGGCCCCATTAGTTATTCAGTGCATAGAGCTGTTGGACGAATAGTTATTGGCCCCTGGGCTCCCAGTCGACTCGTCAGTATCACATGTGGGGCTCACACTGACACACTGGCTATTTTACTCAGCTGTTCTTCCCATGGGCATTCACTTCTGTCATTCATAGCACTTATACAATCAGTGTATCAGCAACTGGAGTTCTATCTAAGACTTGATTAAATTCATCCACATGGAGAATAACAGCGTTAACTGAGTTGATTTTAAATTTTTTTATTTTATTCAGTCACAAATTTAAACCAAAAATATGATCAACACAATCACATTGATTGACTGAAAAGGCACAGGCCGAAGCGTAATGCTTATATTTATGCCTGTCCTTTTTTTTTTTACAACAAATTAAGCTACCCATTGACATGTACATTGTTTTACCAACAAAGAAAGAAAAACAGAAAGAAAACAGATAAACATCAGTACATCAACTAAATGAAATAAAGATTAATAATGCAAAACCATAAAGATAAATAACACAAATTATAAACTCTTGTAACCCTCAATAAATGCCACAGAAACTAACCTTTTGAAGACCAAAAATGTACCACAAGTTCTTAGTTTTATATCAGCATTATTCCATAATGAAACCCCAGCAACAGATATCTTCTTTTAATTTCTTCTTTTGCCATAGGAACGGTAAATTTGTTGACATCTCTGAAATCATATTTTGTCTCTAAAGGTGAAAAAAATCTTTGTATGTTGACTGGAATTAACTTTAATTTAACTTTATACATTATTTCCATTATTTTGTAATAAACCAGATCATTGAATCATTGAATAATGGTTCTTATATGTAGGTCATTCTGTGTTTGGTTGTTTTTTGTGCAGTTCTGTCAAAGTGCTGTCTCATTGGAAACTGCAGCAGCAAGAGGACTCCAGGGCTACAAGTGGGTTGCAAGAGGGACGCTTTCAGCTCTCTTGTTCCTCTCCGCCTCTCTTCTCCTTGTCTGTCATCATCCACACCCGAGTGCGTCTTTATGGTTTGGCCTTTAGTGAAATGGTCCATTGTGCACCAGTCTATGAGCTTACATGCACTATGTTCCCTCCAGCTCTGTCCAGGAGCAACAGCACATTGACCGGCCGCTTTTAATTCAATACAATAAATCTTTTAAAACCAGCTTTGTATTTAGATATTGCTTCTCGGGATGCTTTAAGACCAAAAAATTGGCAGTCTTGTCCGGCCACAGATGCATTCATCTGAGACTGAATGAAAAGTGGCTTCAAATCCTCCCTTGAGGCTATTTCCCCCATGAAACCTGTATGTCCACAGGGTAAAACACCATGCAGTCCCCCTTTATTCCTAATCACCTCTAAATCAGATGCCTTCAGCAATTTCTCAGGGCAATGTTGTTACATTTTTAAACCCAGGGGCGAATCAGCATATGGGGGAAAAGAGCAGGAGGTGTCTGTTGCAAAATTGGAGCACCATATGTTTCTCAAAGGGTTCTTTTGATAATAGCTTTCCCTCTTCTGCACAGACAGAACAAGAAAGGGAGAAAAAGAAACAAAAGCCCAACAGGGCTTGAAGAGGAGGAAAACCCTACATTTGGACACCAGACAGGCTGGTTACACCTCGGGGTGTTTAACCCCCACCGCATTGCTCCAGCAGATAAGCTTTACTGAGCTAACTTCTTCCCAGTCGGTGTAGAGAAGTGAGAGTGAAATCAATATTCTCATCTAACTCTGAGACAAACAGCAGTCCTTCAATAAATGAGGCATGGGATTCGAGCCAAGAAGTCGTGTCAAGTAAAGCCCTCTGCAGCTTAAGCAACAGTGAGTTGATATGCTGATGCGGTCTGGCAGTTGTGTCAGAGGGGACCTGCTGTCACTCCGAATGTCTCAGCCAGCTTTCCAGGCAGCCAAGAAGTACAATAGGACAGTAAAAGACAGATTCTGATCAAATAAACTAAATAATTCAGCTGCTAAAAAACCCCATATAGCATTACAGAGAAATTCCTTTCAAATATTAAAAGATTTATATTGATCTTTTTTTTTGTCTTATGCTCTTTTGATATTTTCAGAATGAATATTTTTGTATTATTGCCCATTCCATGATTGAATTAGATAGTGAGGGTGAAACACAGCAGACAGCGGGTGAAATCTGGAGGAGGTACAGGTCAGAGAGGGGCACATCAGTCAGACAGACATTGTGCTAAGGACAAGAGAGCCTTAAGGATTCACTTTCAGCCGAATGGGGGTGTGTATGCCAGGTAGAGACAATTAGGCCAGCTTTAATCCTCCATCTGCTTTTCATTGCAGCCCTATCAGCCAGAAGCAAGTCTGCTCGCAAGCCCTTAAGTCTGTGTACCTACAGTTGCAAGAAAACCCCTGACAGAGCATGATGGAACTAAATAAAGTATGTCAGCCATTTTTCCTTTTCATTGCTCTTAACCACTTTCTGTTACGTTTTTTCCCCCTGCACCTGCTTCCTCTCAGGTCTCTTCACCTAACTCTGTCTCCTTCTCTCCTTTTCTTTTCCTCTCCTTCTTTCAGGCGGCGCCGAGCCACAGGCATCTCAAAGCTTAATGTGTGCAGATATTGCACACATTACATCTTTCCAGTTCATTTCTCCTGTAGTCTTGATGCCGTTCACTTCAGTGAGATCAGCGGCGAGAAGACATGAAGTTATGTGGCTGAACCAGCTGGGATCTGTTGTCTCATAGCTAACAGAGCAGAAACACACAGATGGGTCTAAACAGAAGATGCAAGCCTATCCTGCCATGATACTCTGAAGCCTACCTGCTTTTCGTGACAGCAGTCTTAAGGTATCAGGATGCTGCAGATGAAGTGCTTGTTGGGTTGTCACACGGTGTCTGCGTCTGACACAGTTTGTAACTTCTAAAAGTCAACAATTCCAGATTCCCACCTACTTCACACAGAGTAGCTGTGTAGTGTGTCGGTACTAGAAGTTTGAAACGGTGCCTTTCTTTCTTCCCACATTCACACAGATGTCAGGTTTCGTATACAACATATCTGACCATATAAACAAGGCTTTTGCCCACGAGTGCGGTAGCTTTACATGTGGTGGAAACACTAAACAAGAAACTGGAGTTAGGAGTTATTTTTAAACCATATTTTATTTGTAGTTAAGGATTCAAATGAGGGATAAATAAGGTATAAACTACTGAATATTTAAGTGTTTATAGATGCTTCCTCAGTCATGTTGCATTTTCTGATTTTTGTCTGCAGCATGAAGTGTGGACAGGCTTAAAGTAGTTACAATTCTGTACTCAGTAACTACTATTATTATGCATCACTTTACTTCAGAGTCAAAAGATTGAAGTAAGAATAAATAAAGGAAGAGGTTCTCACCCTGCAATCCAGCCAATGACCAACATATAACTTCTACTTTGACAAGAACAAGCTTACAAGAGCTAATGTGCTGAATTTGAGGCTACTCGACATGTATCCTTAAACTAATGGGTGGTGTCACAGTTGCTACATCCATTAGAGACCAAACAAAGTTCACCAAATGATATTTTCAGTAGATCAATTAGTTTTGCAGCCTTTATTATCTTTGACTTATTGTCCTTACCATCTGATGAATGTATTTAACCTTTCTTTCTC
>JAPMNP010711150.1:0-14353 GCA_029874935.1 Atherina boyeri
CACACACACAAGGTCAGAAAGACCTTCTATGAGAGATAGAAATCATGTCTGGAGATAAATAAAATAAATTTGCAAAAATAGCCCACTTCTCAAAAATGAAAATAAAGTTTGTCTTCTACGATCTAAAGTTATTCATTACGACTTTTTTTCCTGTATAATAAATTCATATTATTGACCTAAATCTTCTATTTTTGTAATAAGCCTCGTCATGACATGAAATGTCACACCGTACTGTCTTCGCTAACGCAGTTGGTTCAGTCTCAGTCAGATATAGATGATGAAAGCGTCTGGGGGTTGTTTTTCACATGTCCACGCTGTTGTGTACCATGCAGCCTCCACGGTACCGTCAGCCGCTGATCACGCATCGACTCCCGCTCTGATTGGTCGACGCATTAACACACCTTTGCGGCCCATTGGACGTTTAATAAAGCCACGCCCTCGCTTCCCCCCTCACTGCTTTTGAAACGATGAATGGGAAAGTGGCTGAGAGGAAAATCTTTGAATTCCCTCCTCAAATGTTCGCGCAAGGAGGAAAGGGTGAAGTAAACGCTCAAACCTTTCTCCTGAACACTTCACACAGGCCAATATAGGTAAGACTTTTTATTATTCCGTAAAATATATTCCATTTTAAATATTGCCTTGTTTTCTAACGTGAAGTTGTGTGGGAATATGAAGTTTTTCATGTAAAGTTTGTCATTATCACACAAAGCAGTTGTTTTAGGGGCATGATGGTCAGGCCCTGGTTGTCTGGTGTTATGTGTCTGGTTTTGTAACCATCACCAGAACCTGTGTGCTCATGTCCCATGAATAAGTAGGTGAAAGGCAATGGCAGGAAGAGCAGCAGCTGATCATGCTCATTTCACATGTTGCTTCCATATTCTGTAAATAGTCATCAGTGGCTAAATCAATAGACTGTAACTCATACAGGGTGTGTTGTGTGTTGATTATTCAAATGACTCAGTTCATGCTCAAGAAGCTGTGAGACTTTTTAATAAAGATGTGCTTCATGATATTTATTAATTTAATTTTGTTTGTTCACTCAGAGCATCAGCATGGAAGTTGAAGAGCACATCTCTGACACCCAGCCAGCTCCAATGGGTGCTGGTGACTTGAAGGCTGTGGAGGCTCTGATGTCCATGACTAAGCACTGGAAGAGGAGGAACTTGAGCCCAGGAGATCCCAGGCCCCTGAGTCCCCCCACAGACGGCTCTGACGATGAACTGGTCCTCTCTGGTTCTGCTGAGCTGCATGATTCTTCTTTTGTAAGTGAACCATACCAGCTGAGAGTTTATTTTATTTTTTTATTTAAGCTAATCTATATGACATTATTTGTTTAAGCTCAGCTACTTGAATTTAAGGAAATTTACGACTTTAGCTTCCAGTATAATTTATTCAGTATTATCTTTTAAGCATGATGTATTATACTGAATCCATTTCCAATAGAAGTAAAAACTTTGTGACACAAGTTGTTAATTTGCCTTTCCTTTTAGTGCCTGACACCGCCATACAGTCCACCCAGCTTTGAGGCCATCCATCCAGCCTCAGTCTTGAAGCAACAACACCCTACAGAAGAGATTCCTCTGCACATGGCTGTATCCCAGAAGTTCCAGTGCACCAGTGTAATCCGGCACACGGCGGATGGCCAGTATACACCCTGTAAGGCTCAACACCGCTCACAGGAAGACACCCACACTGGAGCTCATGCAGAAGACTCTAAAACAAATGTGAACTACTATAATGGACGTGGAGTATCAGAGAGGAATGTTGCAACACAGCAGGCATACACTGATAAATCACCTACGTTAGAAGCCAGCCAGACCAAGATAAGTCAGTTAAGCCCGGATGATAATGCAAACAAACCTCAGTGTGTTCCAGCTGGTGTGTCTATGGTTTCACATGTGCCTGTCTGCAGCCGGCTTGTTCCTATCTCTTCTCCGTCCCCTGCTGTTGTGCAAAACACCGTCTTGGCTTCTGAGAGTCAGCAGCAACACCTACAGCCTGTCCCGTTAGCAATCACCTCCACGCACGCGCCGCTTCAACAACACAAACAACAATATGGATTAGCACAATTACAAACAGCTTCTCCTGCACAGGTTTTCTTAGTAGGGAGTCAGGTTGCAAAAGGGCCTGTAATGCTCCTTGTCTCCCAACCCTCTGTTTCTAATCTCTACGGTCAGCAAATACCAACCTTTGGTGGCACCAAGTTTGTGGCAATTGCCCCCGCACCTGGTCGTGCCCAGTCGGAGCAAAGATGCACCCCACCGCAAACAGAAGTGTCCCGTGTACGCAGCCACGTTTGTTCCCATGAGAACTGCAGGAAGACGTACTTCAAGAGCTCCCATCTCAAGGCCCACATAAGGACACATACAGGTAAACAAATGCATGTGCTACTCTAGATGTTTTCCAGAAAGAATAAAAGAAAAACACTATCGTATGTATGTAATGTGATCTCATTAGACATTGTCTGTGTCCCAACAGGTGAGAAACCCTACAAATGCAAATGGCAGGGTTGTGAGAGGCAATTTGCTCGCTCTGATGAACTTTCACGGCACCGTCGAACTCATACAGGCGAGAAAAGGTTTGTCTGCTCTTTGTGCCTCAGTCGCTTCATGCGTAGCGACCACCTGGCTAAACACGCCCGACGACACTTGGCAGCAAGGAAATCGCCCTGCTGGATTTTGGGGATCACCCATCCTGCCAACCTCACTTCATCCACCACCATGTCTTCCACAAACTCTCTGTGAAGTCAAGTTAAAATTTTTATTATTCTTTTTCGGCTGAATTTGCACAGAATTGTGTGTCCGGTTTCTACATGGAAACAGAACTGAAACCTCCAACCACTGTGTTGTCTAAAACTGCCATTACAATGCAAGTTTTGTATATTTTACAAATGTTTACTTTTTTTGACCAAAGAATGTTGAATCTTGTTTTTATTTAAGACATTTTGCACAATGCTGTATTTTTTTGGGAACACTAAATTACTGGACAAACTGTAGCACACAGCATCTATTATTGCAGACATTTTCCCATATTTCCCTTCCTTTTTTCCCTCCCGATGCTTTGTTGTTTATATCCAGCTATTTTTGTAGACAATTACATACACTGCATTTCTCATTAGTTTGTATCTACTTATTGGTTTGGGTGAATTTGAAATCCCACCAAATCCCAGGTCATGATGTTTTTTGGTGCACAAGTTTACCATGTCCAACACTGGAGATCAGGGTTTTCTCTGTAAATAAAACACTTTTATTCACTGTCAAGTCAATATGTTTTTTTTTTTTATTATTATTCATTTTGATGAGCAGTTACAACTTATGAGGCTTGTGCCTTGTAATTTATCATTCTTAGACACAGATTGGGAGAAAACTTCACAGATATGATCAACATTATGCAAGTATATTTGCACAGTCAAATCCTTTAATATTCTTTCAACATAAGTTGAAAAAATATTCATCAACTATTGCATTGGAAATAGAAACAGGGTAACAGTTCAACTATCATAAAGGCTCTTTTTTATTTTTCTAAAGTCTCACCTCATGTCATCTGACTTTATCCATAAACACTTCCTCGGTTCCATCTGCAGCACATGCAGTCTTATAATCCTGCTCTGCTATTTGGTGACACAGCAGCTATCTGCTGGCCTTCTGCTGCATCTCAGAAGAAAGCTTCTCAGCGCTTTAGAAGAAAAACATACAAAAAACACACAAACACCAGTTCACTGGTGGACACGAAACCTGTAGCTTTTAAACCACAGCACTGGCAGAGCACTTCGTGTATATTCTAAACTCATTTTCCAAGAATGGATGGATGTCACAGCGACACCACAGACAATGACCACAATGGCTTTTTTTATAACTTTGTTATAAAGACGAGTAAATTCACCTTTATGTTCGCAGCAATATTGTGCTGCACGGTCCCATCTTAAAACACTAAGAAGAAGAACAGATTCTAAATGTATTAATGAAGTCAAGCTCTTGTCTCAAAATAAATTATAAAACCAATTAAAATCATAAATACATCTCTTATAGCAAATCTCCTTACAAGATCTAAGAACTGTGTTTCTATTTAAAACATTGCTTCACTCAGGGATGCACACCTTACTTTACAAGACTGGCAACAATAATGGAAATATTGATAATACATCCAAGATCCTTAAGTTCCTACTGCAATAGTGTAAACTGGGAGGCTATAACAAAGAAAGAAAGAAAAAAAGCACCTGTATTTTATGGAGTCATTCATTTTGTTGCATTTAATCACATGTTGTACACTGGGGTTTGTGAGGATAACAGCTCGGGTCAATCTGGTCCCAGTAATGTCGAACACTATCTGCACTGGTTGAGGTTGTCCCTATGAAACTTAGACTGAAGGAAGCTAGCAGCATAAACCACAAAAAGAAAAGCAAGGAGCCTTCCTGGTCTGATGATTGCTAAGCCGGGACAGACAGTGCAGCCCCTGTTTGGAAGGAATTGAGAAAATAAGGGACCAATGAGAAGTTCTTCAGTGTAGACTCATGGGGGACTCCAGTGTCCTGCATCTCAAACCTGTGGGATGAAAAAAGACAGAATATTATCAAAACAAACAAAAACAAGCAAAAACAAAAAAATACATTAGTCATTTGTTTCAAAAACCATACAAACACTATATTGCTAAGATACTTGCCAATCTCTGGAGGAGATGATGTAGTAGACGGGGGGTGAATCGGTGGAGGTGAAGAGTGGCTGACCCAGACTGTAGGCCCCGGCATGTGTGAACAGCAGCCAGTCTCCTATGTTGAGCTCAGGTAATATGCAATGCTCAACTACCTGGTCCAGGTCATCTCCAGAGGGACCCCACAGGCTGCTGCTGAACACTGGAGCGTCCAGGGACGTGTTCTGCTTATGAGGAATCAGAGATGGTTATTTAGTCATTGCTAGTTAAAGTCTTCATCTTTCAGATAGATGTGCTTACAGCTACATAAACAGAGAATCTGTGGCCCTATTTACAATACACACCAAATGCAATTTTTTTACCCTCAAGTGACACAGATCAGATATTTTTTTGACAGTCTAAACGCTCCAAAGTGCCTCAAATCCGATCTTTTCAAATGTGACTGCAGTCAAAACAGCCATGTGATCTGATTGCGACTTTTACGTCACATACAGCGACTGTATATCGAGCCACGTCATTCGCGCGGCCGATTCTGATCTGCCGCACAGGAGCGCGTATTGCCTGTTAGAGCTGTTTTTTCTCCCGTTTCTTTCAATGTGTGTAGTCTGTGTTTGTTCTCCCCCAGCATCAAACATAACCAGTTAATAAACGGGACATTGTGTCCAGATATTAACAGGTAAAGTGTGTTTTCAAACGTTAGTGCTTTTCACGGACTTGTGGCATCTGGAGACGAAGATGTGTCCTGTAATTCCAAACAATATTCAGACATGTAGACCAGCCTTTTCACTGTTTTGACTGCACATGTTTTACCTTATGTTTGCATTTAGAATATAAAGTGGATTTGATATTATTTATGACATGTTGATTAATCAAATAAACTCATTCTATAATTTTATGACTACATTATTTAATTGACTTTCTTCTCCTCTGGTCAACTTCCTCTGTTTTCACTCTATCAAAAAGTGCATGCAAGTGACATCGAGGTCACATTGGGGCCACTGCCCGTTTATACTACAGTCTGATACAAATCACATTTCACTTGTAAAGTAAAGATCGGATTTTGGAAAAATCGGATTTGTCCTGCAGTGTAAACGTAGTCTGTGAGACTCACCTTATGAACAGATGGAGCAGCAATCAGTGTTTCAGAGAGTTTGCTGGAGAAGGATCCATACACTCCCTCATTCATGTAGTACTGGAATTCTGGCTCCTCATTGGGAGACAGCTCATCTGCTCGGAGATATGATAGACAAGACGTAATTTCTTTTATTTCATATATGACATTTACACGATTCTTTACTTGAGAAAAGTTGCTGAGTTTATATTAGATAGTGTATGTTCAATAAACAGCTGCACTGAAACTCCTGGAAAAACATTTTTTGAACAAGTGTAGAATACCATGTTTCTACAGTATGCTCTATAAAAGGGCTGATTGCTAAAATAAGCCTTGGAGCTTGGTTACTTCTGGGATGTTAAAAAAAGAAAAAAGAAAAAAAAGATGCATTCTAAAACACACCCCAGTATCTTTATCAGCATATTTTCTTCGTATCATGCAACTGACCATGTTCCTGGTCCTTTCGATCGCGGGCCACCACCTCCTTGGAGAGGACGCTGACAGCCAGAGTGAAAGCAGAAGACACAAAGAAGCTGCCAGGCTCAGCAATGATGGAAACTCCACATGAAGAAGGGAAGTACATGTCCACCATAGACATGACTGCACTGTTGATCTGAATAACACATGAGGCATGTTTTTAAGAGTTTACTTTAAAAGTAAAATTAGCTTAATCTATCTATTCTTCGTATTAGTAATAGCCATTTAGAAACTGCACATTTAACTTGAAGGAATGGTACAGATTACAGTGCACATGTAAAGTATATAGTCATATTTAGATATATAAATACGGTACATCTAAACATGACTCCATACTATTAACAGTGGATTCCAGCAAAGCATGTCCTAAATAAAAAAAAATAGACATGAAGTACTGACCAGTTCCAGTTGGGTCTCAGAGCCACTAAATCCACCTCCAATGTCCAAAATGTTCATGTTGAAGCCAATTTCCTCCTACAGCGGACCAAAAACAAAACATGAATAATATTCAGATACAGCAAGTTTTTCAAACCATCTATAAATAAATTGAAATATTAGTTATAGGAGTAAGTTCTATTATATAGCAATTAGCATTACTTACTCCCATATCAAAGATGCAGCGGGCATCAGAGATGGCATGCACATACACCTGATCATCCTCACAGGAGCTAGAAATGTGAGACCTGTGGAGGAGAGAGACAGATAATTATCAGATATACAATTCTTTAATCAGTCTATATTTCAATATGCTACAGATAAAAAGTATAATTTTGCTCAAGATCCATTAGCTGTATTTTAATGCACAACTTAGTCACATTTCTTCTTTAATCTGTGTTTTCCTAGAGGCCTCACCTGACCCCAACTACCTGCACACCAAGCTCCTTGGCACTCTCCAGGAGATGCCTGCAGTCCTTGAGGGAGCAGCCAAACGTCATGCTCATCTCATCGTCTGGATTAGATGCCTCTGTTGAAACCTGTAGCAGCAGCCTGAAGAAACACACATGGAACAAAAATGATTGGTGATTGTTTTATTGAAAATAAAAAGAATACAGTGTTAATGAATCAGGTTGGTAAAGCCTTTGTTTCTTCTCCCCATCCTCTTTAGGGCCTGAACTGGGCCCCTTAAGAGCAGCCGGCGAGGCTCCCTGCGCCTAATTCGTAGGGTAAGCCTACAAATGAGTAATCTGATGCCACATTTTCATAAAGTTAGGGAGCACAAGGTGTAGAGTCATCTAGCTTTTTAGTTAAATCTTGTTTTTGCTGTTTGTTTAATACTTATGTAATATCAGAGTGTGTTACAATATACCAATACTACTTTTAGCTATTTAGCTATTAGCGAATAAAAAAATCTAAAACTGTAAAGTGGTTCAAAGGAGAATAGAGGGACTGGACTGAAGCAGCTATTGATGCTATAAAGCTCAGAGATAGATATAATATGTGAGTGAAAGCAGTGAAAACACACAAGACCACATCAGGTTCCTGGCTGTCATAAGCCCTCTTAAAAAACATGGGGGGGTTCACTGAAAGGGAGACAGTTGCTGACCTAACTGGTGCTGTCATAGAAATCCTTTATGACTCGTAAAGCAGGACAAAAGGGGGCCAGACTAGCACCAGAGTAATACATTAAACAGTAAGACAGGAGTCCTTCTCTTGTCCTTGAGTGTTCCTCATGAAATACAGTATTTGTCAAGGAGGAGTGGAAGATATAATACTACCTCATCGAAACATCCGAGTGTATCAGCAAATAGAACAAACTGACTCACAACAGGCAGCGCAGAGATCAAGGGACATGCCCAGGTCCATCTTTCCCACAGCTCCTTTATCCAGAGTTAACCAACATGAAAAGAACATAAATCTAACAACAAGGCTTATACTGCAGCAACACCACAGGCCTCTCTGTAGGTTTTAAAGTCATCCTGTTAAATTTCACCTCACCAGAAGAGAATTACTATAAAGCTAGCAGACAGAGCAAGGACATTTTTTTTGCAACAAGGGCTGAATCGCCTCAAATAACTTTGACTTGATTAATGTATTTTATTGTACCAATGTGAGAAAAATAAGCATTTCAACGGTCACGATAACTTAATGCCAAAACAACACATTTCAAGCCACATGATCATTGCAGCCTGCACTATCAGTGGTCAATTACTTACTTGGCATTGGGGTGGCAGCGAGAAATTTTGCGTAGTTCTGCTTCATTATCACAAACGAGCAGGTCAATGCCATTCTTAGCAGCATATTTTATCTGGGAGACTTGTTTGCAAACACCACTGTAGATGATGTCTTCAGAGGGAATACCATGGCTCTGCACCAGCTCAAGTTCAGACTGAAATACAAAGAGACAAAGACATAGTTGCAAGACGCCTTATGTCAACAAACAGACATTAGATCCTGTGTGATGTATAATGAACATCATTTAAAAGGCTTTGAGACTATTCTACATTTTGTGAACTGAGAATCTCATTGTAAAACCACATAAATCTATTCATGTTTGCTCAAACCATGGAAGAGCTGTAGAATATATGCGTTAACTCCTCTAAAAGCGGTGCACTGCTGACAATGCAAGATAATAATAGTGATCTAACACATTGGGAAAAATACCTTGTTGCTGCATGCGAATCCAGACCCAAGGGCAGCAAGAACTTCAATCACAGCAGGACTGCTATTGCATCTCACAGCATAGTAGGGTCGAATCTGAGCCATGTGAGTTCGCCAGCGAACATGCTGCCTCATTATGATTCCCAGGTCTGCTACGAAGAATGCATTCTTTTCAGACTGTGAAAAGAAGAAAACATACATGTGGATGAGCCAGAAAACACTTGTAGACATTCAGTAACACCACATCTGCATAATGCAAACTTTCAAAACAGTATGTATACATGCACCCTCACAAGATGCAGCAAACTATGCAATATAACCTGACAACTGGTTTTGAGATTTCTTAAACAGTGACAAATATATGTTTTCATGAATGTATACATTGTAAAGGTGTGAAAAGCCCTTACAAGTGTTTGCTCATCAATGTGATTGTCAATCACGTCGCTGAGGGCTGTTCCTCCCTCCAGTAGGCTGACAGAATACTGCGGTTCATCTACGATTCCTTTCATTCTCTCAACCGTTTTCTTCCAATCCGACAGGCATAAAGAATGTGGCTAGTCCAAAGTAGTCTTGCTCGCTCCTCTTCGAGCCCTTGGGGTCCTAGATTTATGCAACAAACTGCACAAGAAAAAGACAAAAATAAACATAAAACAAGTTCAAGTACCAAAATAGTTCCAATACATTTAGATAATACATGATATGGGGAATTATTATTATTATTATGCAACTGAGCTCCTTTTAGTATATCCTGCAGCTAGAATTTAAACATCCCTGGGATCCACAATCATAGTCATTTTCAGTGCACGTCCAATCAGAGTAGAGAGCAGGTTTTGTCAAAGAGGTCTATTCTTCTAAAAAGCCACTATGAAAACACAATGTCTGGGGCACAGAGTTCATTTACTTTGCCATCAATTACTCCAAACATTCAGCATTACTCCCTTAGCTGGTGACCCGTAAATGGTCTTTTTGATGGAACTAGCTAAGGTACAATGCTGGTGGGGGTCTGTGTCACAAGTTTACCTTCAATAATTTGCACAATGTGTCAATGACTTTGGTTTTTGAAGATTAAATGGGGAGATGACTAATGTGCATAAAAGACCTCAGTGACAAAATAAATGATCAGAAAGTAAATAGTGAATGTGCAGAGATTTCTCTCTTTTTTTTTTTATTCTAAATTATTTCAAATCACTGCTGCAATCATGAGAAGCATACTGACAAAATACTGGTTAAAAAGATGCTTGAACATTACTTCACTCTGTCATCTCTATAAAAAATAATCCAAAACCTCAAGTAACTTGGAAAATGCTTAACTATGTCACTTGCTCTGAAACATGAGAGAAGTGATGCCTTATTTATTACCTTTTACTGTAGCTAAATCTAACCATGACTAGTGGATAAAAGCAAATCAGAAAACAGTGGCTCATTACAAAGAGCTGAAAATAGATCAGAAACAATCTAAAATAGCTTTAAGCTGTTTGTGACTCATCAGGGTACAGGCTGCTTCTGTACTCATCTTTCCTTCTGTCAAAACATTTAGTGACACTTTTTGTTACAAAGGTTTTACATAAAACAATACCCTCAAGTCTGACTCATACACCACATTGTGTACATCAATGGGAAAAAAACATTAAGGTTATCCATTTGCCAGCGTTTCTGCCATGAAATATTTTCAGATCTACTTTCAAGTGTGTCAATTATTCATTTTACAACCGGTTCACCCACATGGATGAGTCCTTGGATGAACTCGTCCACTATCAGCTAGGATCCCAAGGCGGCTCGGCGTTGAAGTCAAATGGTTCTCTGTAAAGAGCTTCCCCTAGATCCTCTGGGTAGTTGCTGTACACCTGCAAAGAGTGAGATGAGGGCAGGGCACAAAGGAAACTGTCATTGGTCGAGAAGAAAAATAAAAAGAGTAGCCGTTTCCCATGGCACATGCTCCAAAGACATTATGCCTTGTACAATGCGAAATGCGAAATTATAGCTATAAATAACATTATTTCTGTAATGGTAGTGCTGTCTAAATAAATAATCAAAAAGGGATATAAGAAAAAACACTCTTAGCTAGTATGACTAGCCACATACAAAGCAGTCTGCTATGAATTTGAGACTTTACAACGTAGCATATGTTTTTGTTAAATATTGCTGTTACCTAGCTACAACGCTTATGTTAGCGTAAAGGCTTAAGTTACACAGCAGTATACAACGTGAGTACTGTTTTGTTTTTTAAACATAGTTTCTATAACTTTGAGTGACAATACGACACACAATTATGTTAAGTTTAACATTCATAAGGCTGGCATCCAAACAAAGTCACTAATTTAACGCCAGGTTAAACTTTAATTTGGCTAATGGCATGCTATGCTATGTAGCTAGCGACAGGATTAGCTGACGTTACTTACGTTGGCTGAAGACCCAAAAGAGGGGACAGAACGCTTTTTCTTTTTAGGCGGAATTTTTAAAGAGTAGTGGGGTAGCTATGAGAGAAAACGATAACTGCCATAGACAAAGTTAAATTATGGCCGTTTGAGATTTAGATTATGGAAGCTAAGACAGACCATTTGTTATGACCTGGGAGAGGACGACGGCGGAAGAAGAGCATTAAAATATGGACCTCCACGAATGTAAAGTACGATGAAATTTATGAACATCCGGTTTGATTATCAACATAAATCTACATGAAATAACTGTCTATGGAAACAACGCATTGATCGGGGTTTTTTGTAACTTTGTTTTCTTCTTCTGCAAAACATAACCAGTTATATCTCTTATATATTATCTAGCACTTTGATATTTGGCATCAAATATAAAGTGCAATACAAATAAAATGTATTATTATTATTATTATTATTATTATTATTATTATTATATCGATATAGTAACACCCATTTAAGAGTCATTCATTCATTTTCAACTTACAAACATATTACAAATTATTTGAATATTTATTTCCGATTTGGTTTATTTAATGAGGAACTTGATTTTTTTTTAAGTGAAAGTTAAAGATGCCAAATGCAAATTGAAAAATGTTGAGCATTTATTTGCTAAGTATAAGTCATGATCATAAAAATTAAAACAATAGTGAAAGAGTTTTTTTTTTTTAAGAAAACTTTCAGAAAGAGTCAGTACACACTTATACAATTTTGTTAATCCAAAGTTGTATCTATAATATGTGTTAACCTTTTATGTCCTTTATGATCAAATTCTTCAATATATTACCTGTGTTATGTCTTCGTTGTATTTCCCATGGCTCAGTGATGAGGACAAAATGCTATCCAGTAAAGTTGGTAGATTTCACACCCTTTTTTGGGCACTATCGACAGTTGCACATCATCAATCCCATGTATTTCAAGGCATGCATATTCCCATGGAGTTCAAGCTTTTCTGTCCCTTAGTCTGTGTTGTTGTGACTTTGAGAAGTTGCGCCTGCCTCCTCTTTTTTTCCCCAAGAAGATAAATTTGCATGTCTCCCTCTTTCCAACACTAGAGGAGGAGGGTGCCAAGCAATGCTCAGCCACTGTTATCCAAACAGAAGGGAAGTGTTTTCTCTTGGACTGCTTTGACTCCATACAAAATCATCCTGCTTTTAAGCATAGTATACATAGCAGGGAAATAAAAATATCCCTCAAATATTCTTGCATTTTAATGGTAATTGCCAGGTTTAGAAGGCTTTTGTGCATATTGAATTAATTGATATTGTACACATTCATAAATTATAAAAGTGTAAATTATTCATACAAGTCATTTGTTGTTTGTGTATTGCAAAGATCCACTTATGTCTGCCTCCTGAAGTCAAAGTCCATTTTTTCTGTTTAATCTTTTGCTACTCGGTGTTTTCTCCACTCAGTGATCCAACAAATTCTCACAGAGTCAGAGTACTTATAGTTTTTGTAAAAAGCAACCAACCAAACAAAACATACATATTCAAAGGGTGCACATGCAAGCGGCTATGTTTTCACACAATGATACCATGAAACTCTCCACTAAACTGCACCCCAGTCCTCCATTAAAATCCTGTATTATCCAAAAACAACAATATTCCTTCTGACTTTGCCACACTAACTGACCCACATTACCATCTGGATTATGTAGCACTGCAAGACATGTTATTATTTTATTGTTTTTGTTTTCCATATAACTAAAATTCTTCAGAAGGTTCGATGAGCTCTGAATGCTCCTTGGGGAAAAATAAACAATAGCAACGCTTGTTTCACTAATAAAACAGTTGCAGAGAGTCCATTGTAAAAGCTGGAGAGCCAGCGTCTTTTCCTCGGATTGCAACACAAAAGCTGTTCCGTGTTTTGTGCCTGTTTTCTCCGCCGCTAAATGAGACTATGTATATATAAGGCTAATCACACATAACATCTAGAGTGGCTTCCAGTAAAGCACAGTGTTTGATTTCCATTGTTTATGATCATAATAGGCATGGCAGCCACTGGGTATGCGACAGAAGGGACATGTGTACCACCCACTGTGAGGGCAAATACACCAGTGGCTGCATTGTGCAGCAGGAATTCTTATTTGCAAACATTGCAAACAGATTACATCAATGCACAGAAATAGACAGGTCATAAATCAACCCTGACTGGCCAAGAATCTCTAGCTAGACAGGAAAAAACAGCTTGTTAAATTGATTAAACATGAAAATGATGAAGCATTTCCAACAAATTTGGTTATAGATTGATTAATACTTAAAAAAAAACCTGATACTTATAAAAACCTGTCATCTTTCAGAGACAGGCTGCAGGTCTACAATTTCAATTCATGATTAAATAACAAGTCATGAATCTGTTATGTAGACATTAGTGACTGCATAAACCCTTAACAAACTGGCCTTGTGCAACGGACTGGTGTTAAGTCACTCAGAAGTGGTTTCTCCTCTTCTTGCCAGAGAATGTTGCTAAGTAAGAAGGAACTCCAAACAAACTTCTCCTCACGCTGATCTGAATGTTAAGCAGGGAAATTTAAAAAAAAAGGCAACTGGCTCCATGAAGAATATAACAATATAGCAAATATGCCACAGTAATATATTCAAAAGGCCTGAAATAAGAATCTAACAAAGAACATTAGGTGTTTGAGAAATTTTAGTGCATACAAAACACAACTGAAAATCGCCCATGNCCCCCGCCCCATATATCATCAATATACCCCTGGAAAGGAACAGTCCTTTTCTCTGAGATTTCCATGACATGTCAGTTATAACAATATTATCAAAGAGGTGGAGGGATACAGTGAGATATACCCGGATGGTCAAACAATAACACAGTCTAATAAATGATGCACATTTAACCCTTGTTTCCTTTTCTCTGCCAAGAAAACCTAATTGATTATATAATAAAAGGATTTTGTCAGTGCGTATAAGATTACGATGAAAATGGTGAAATTAGCCTCTTCTTTCTGGGAAATAAAACCCGGTGTTGTTCCCATGAGTTACTACTACTACTCTGCTATCATTTAGCAGACGCTTTTATCCAAAGCGACTTACATTTGAGAGAACACCACAAGCAAGAAATCACAGATGAA
>JAPMNP010711158.1:0-10983 GCA_029874935.1 Atherina boyeri
GGAGGTGGAGGGTTCTAAAGTATCCAGAACTTCTGTGTATATTTTTGTTGACCAATTTTGGCCATTTTTAGCAATTGCTTACATAGGCTACGGTTTCACATGATTGCAGTACCAGTTTTGGCCACAATCTTACATACGGTACCTTTAACAAATTTACTGTCCAATGCTTCTAGGTAGTCTTGGAAATAATTGACTGGAGTTTTTCAAGCTCTGTCCATTCCACAGATGATTAACTTTTTAATTTCCATTACAGTGTTTCCAACTTAGTGGCTGTAAATGGGTTAGGAATATGATTTCAAGTGATTTAGCAAAAATGGCCCAAAAAGAGAATCCCAGACCCTACCTTTAAGCGGGCTACATGCAGATTTCTGTAATTTCAACTCACGACTGACACCTGTGGCCGAAAACACGGAACTGCACTTCCTTTCTGCTCGTTCACACGTGCACAACTTCACAAGTCATCCGTCTGAGTTGTGTTGGGTCGCTTTTGTGTAGTCGCACAATTCATTGCGACGAAATATACACACCTTTTGTGAGTGTAGACTAATTGTTTATTACCGGTGGTGGCAGCTTGATCTGAAACAATTAACATGAATGCGCTTGACGTCACATCCACAGAAACAGCGTGGGAAAATCTGACCTAACTACATTAAGGAAAAGTTGGCTAAAGGCTTGTAGGTGCACCCGTGGTGAGCTGACAAGGTTTCAGTATGCTCATCAAAAGATTTTTGAGTCACAATGGTCAAATAAAAAGGCTATTGATATGTTTATTTTTGGGCAAAAACTTAAATATTGCCTCTTTAAGTTTTGATATTTAAAGTAAAAGAGGTTGCATGGCATGGCAAAAAATAAATGAATGAGAATGTGAAGAATGAATAATAAGATAGAAAGATGGAGATTGTAAAACAAGGTGTAGGTCAAAAGACTTAGTTGCTCCAAGGTCCAGTGGCTTCTGATCTATTTTTCTGGTGATTAATCGTCCCGGTTCAACAGCCAATCAAAATTCAGGCACTGGTCAAAATTCTCATTTCTACTTCAACACAGAACTATCAGCATAGAAAAATATATTCATGGTTGAGAGTATAGTAAATAAAATTAATTTTGACAGGGGACAAGAAAAAATTTACTCTTGCATGAAGGTCAATAAATTAACATATTCCTTCATTCTAAAAAAAAAGGGACCAAATTGTACCTTAAGCAATACAAAAGCTAGTCATTGTGATGGTACCACAAAAATAATATTGTACTCTTAACAGAGGATGCTTATTTATGCCCCTGTAGTTTCTATCTTATAAAGACCAGTATTTCACCTGTGGTGGCCATCTTGTACTGTAATTTAAAAGCAGAAAATTTCCTCTATCATACATATACCTCTGAATGCAGTGGAGACAACATGTCTTGTCCAAGGACACTTTGATGTGTTCTGAGGAAAGCTGGTTTCAAACCACCAACCATCTGACTGCAGGATGATCACTGTCCATCCTGAGTTACAGCCAACCCTAAAACAAAGAGTCAAATGTCAAACAAATGAAAGAAATGCTTTGTGTTGTAGAACACTTACAGGACAACATGTCCTCAGGACAAAACACCAATGTTCATTTATTAAAATCTGCTTTGAATATATGAGGCGAACTGAATAAGGGAATCTAGAAATGAAGCTTAACTATTTCTTTTTTTTCTTTCTTTCTTTCTTTCTTTCTTTCTTATTATACCCTAGAATTTGAAAGAAACAGTATATATACAGTAGCAGTGAAAAGTTGGGACACACCTTTTGACTGGTACTGTGTATCACTTGTTACTTATGAACTGTAGTTGCAAAAATTAAAGTACGACCAAAGAGTCTGGATGAGTTAAAATTAAAAAAGAGGTTTATTTAACAAGAATGTGCAAACACAATAAAATTAAATATCGACTGCAACAAATGTGTGAATATCTGTTGCAACCGGAGAGTGTGTTCAGAAGAACTGAGAGACGTGAATCTGACAACAGTTCAGAAGAAACTCTGCCTGCTGCATGGAGCAGAGAGTTTTTAACCAAAATGTCTCAGACAGGCTGGTTATAGAACGATGATAGCAGTGTTACTGTCCTTGAGATAACTTGTGATATGCCTTCCATCACCACATCCTAGTCGACATGTACATACTCAGAAATCATGCATTGACGTTTAAGAACGAGATTAATGATGTTGCTGAGGTCAAAGAGGCATTTCTTGAAGAGCAAAGTAAGAACAGCTAGTCAGAGGAGATAGAATAGTGAAATTTCCACAACAGAACATAAATGTATCTTTCAAGCAGTCAAAAATAGTCAAAATTACCTTGAGGTTCAGTTAGGCTATATGTCCTAGTGCAGTGGCTCCCAGACTACTTTACCTGAGGATCCCCTCCATGCAACTGCTAAAAACCTGTGGACCCCCGCACCAGCCCTGTGTTGAAACCATGCTTGGTTTTATGCTTTCATGAGCTGCTTCTCACCATAAATGACGCATTCTGGCTGATTTCTTACCTTTGAGAAACCAAATTTAAGTTAATTAACAACATATAGCCTTACTTAAAAAACTTGTAATAATAAGGATAAATCATCTGAGTTTTGGCATTTCTTAGACATGTCTCATAAATGAAATAGTGCAAAGTTAAGGTTTTTGGCTTCATATGAATGAAACACCCAAATGATAAAAAACTTACTGTAAGTGAATTTACCTCAATTCTGGAAATTGACTTAATTTAAATCAAACTGAACAGTCAAAGCCTCAGGGACCCCTTGTGCTCTTTGGAGGACCCCCTTGTGGGTCCAGGGACCCCTGGTTGTAAACCACTGTCCTAATGGGTACAGAAGACCATATTTTACCTCAGAGAACAAAAATCCACTCCTTATATGTACCCCTTTATCCTGACCGTATACTTATAAGCATGTATGCTGTGTCTGTATAGGGGACAGAGTTTGGAAGAAATTACTCCTGTGTTCATTTAGAAACTGTAATATTTAAGCTGAAAGCCAGTGTAGCTAGGTGTTGGATTGGCCAAACAACAGCACACTGATTTATGGTGAATGACCATGTTAAGCTAATGTTATTCAAACTTAGCTAAAATGTAATGCACATGATATAAACCAGTTTTTATACACATTTTTGTTTATTTGTTCATGCATCTTGTACTTATTTCCCATTGAAATCTCCATTCTAAGTTCAGCTCTTTCTGAAGTTTTCTCTAACAGTACAGCAGGATCAAAAACACCAGATCCCAGACATGTGGTTTTAGGTAACCTTGTACCTACAGTGAGTGAACCACAGGAGGGCATGTTTCTGCCTCAGGCTTGACGCCTGTGGCTGAAAGGACTGTCTTAAAGTGATGAATTAGAAAGGCCTGAGCTTCGATGGGAATGTGAGAAAGCTTCTGATTCAGATGGAGCAGACTGCAAGGAGGAAAGGCTTCTTCCAAAACACATTTTTTACAATTTTTGGGCTACTCTGTTCAGCAAAATACCAGCTCAAATGCATTCCCCTCTATAATTCTGATCCTCTATGGAAGATATTAAAAACCCATACATCCCTTATTTATTTCAATAAATCTATAGGCATCTTTGGTAAAACTGGAAGCTTGTGAACTTTAGCTAAATACACAGGAAGAAAAGCTAACAAATGCTGCTATTTCTGCCACAAAACAGGATGGAGCTGACTGCATTTGCCCAGCAACAACTAACAACATTGTTCAAGGCATTAACCAAACCATCTGGAGTTTCTCAAGGACAATTTGACAAAGAAGAGCTAGAGACTGAGCCACTATTGTTGCAATTAGCTGCTACCTGTCGAGCCACACTGAATGAAAAAAAAAACAGTGTTCTGTTCTTTTTAATTCTTATATCAGTCTATTTTGAACAGCCATTATCTTTTTTCTCTGCATCCAGGGTCATCAACCACAAAAAGGCCTTTGAGAACACAGGCTTTGCCTCTGCCACTCAGTGGTCACTCCCCTGGCCCTCTGAGCTTCAGGCCTGGATGAAGCTCTGCTCTCCTCTGTGACTAAGTCTCCTCCACCCAAAGTTAATTTTTAATGACACACTTTGTTATGTGGGTCCACAGGGGGTCTTTAGCGACTGTGCTTTAATAACACGAGTCTCACTGCTTGTTCCTATCTGAGAAGGCTCCATTAAAGGTGGTGACAGAAAAAGAAAGGACTTTAAAGTCAGACATTTGAGCCAATCTAAACTTTATATTTCTCTGTCCATCTGTCTGTCTGGTCTTTTATGAGCATAGTTTCATTTTATGTTAATTGTATTAGGCAAACAAGTTGTTTTGAAGGACAGATGAGGTGACCCCCTGATGGCCACTTCATAACTGTGGTGGAGTGAGAGTGTATTATTGGAGTCCACAGGGAAAGGAGGGTGGTGTAGAGAGAAAAGGGACACATACGTTATTGATCTTTATTAGCACTCATACTCTGTCATCCTGTGATATCTATCTCCATCACAACAGAGACATAATAGGATTACTATAACTGAATTGTGGTTGTATGTTAGTTTAAAGAAGTATAAATAACATTTGAATGGCTATTTCTGCTGAATTGTGGCCACTGTATAATTCATGTGCTTTAAGTCTGGTGTTGGGTGTTTGCACATTGTATAGCTTCCATCCAAAATCCAGAGACATGCAAGGTCAATTGGCAGCTTTAAATCGTTACTAGTGTGACCATGAGTGTGGGTAGTTGTATGTCTATACATATTAGATAATATGCCTATTTGTCGAAAGGTAAGTTAGTCTGATTAGTGGATTGATTGGTACTGTAGGACAAATCACAGCATGGAAAATCGTTGGTTATTCATCAATGTTCTTCAATTTAAGGTCAATGACTCAATTGACCAGTTCTGTCGGCTTGAGATAGCACTATGCGAGCCAATATGTGGTGATAGCATCACACTTGCATTGTCAATCGCCCCTAGGGGCTTGGAAATAGAAGCAGATGGTGCAAATTTGATGCCAAGTGGGTCTGATCTCTTTTTGCCCCACTGCATTTTTTTTTACTATTTGCCAAGTACTGAAGAGAGCACTACAAACTATAATATATGAATTATTGCAGTTGTAATAGGCTTTTTCAAAACTGTTGAAAATATCACGTTAGTGTCAGCACCTATGGATATAAAGGAAATCCTTGTTATATCAAATTCAAGATATCACCTCAAGCACTTTTAAAGGTCTTTTTTTACAACCAAACCCTGACCAGCATAACCATAACACACTTTTTAGACTTATACTTATGTCTTAGTTGATCTCAAAATCACAAAATGGCAAATATTAAACCCTGGCTTACTTTGTTACTCTTTTGGGTAAACTACTGTATGTCTTAATGAAGCCTTTGGGAAAATTAAAGGTTACTTAGTAGAGAAAAGAAGGTATACCTCATGTAATGTGGTCTTAATATGCAGCTGAGGGTAGGATGGACCACTGGGATGTGAGTCAGACAAAAGTAAAGTTTCCTTCCGGAGGTGACAAATTAGGGTAAGCTCAACCAGTTGTTTGTTGTTCTCATCAAAACAGTATTGAATAACTTTCCAATCTTAAAACTCTGCTGCTTTGTTTTGATTGTATTTTCATTTCTCACCTTTCTGGATGCTGTCATTGCTCTGCAGCAACAGGGTCGAGACACTGAATATTAAAATTTGTGTTCTAGCCCAGGTCATTACATGACAGCTGTTTATTCCTTCACCCACTAGCAACTGGATATCAAATGCATAAATGATAAAAACAATAACAATGAATCTTGAATTAGTATGGAACAACATATCTCATCAAGTAAAATTCTGGTTTAACCCTGGAGAACCCAAGAACCATTTTCTTCTTTGGAAAATTATGAATTATGTATTAAATGACTGCTATAAGTTCACTGAACACCAAAATATCCACTTTTCCCACTTTAACCCTTTATTCCTTAATTTAGGATTAGGGTCAAATTTGACCCATTGGGCTTTAGGCCTATCATTTAAAAAAAAATCACAATAACAAACACTGTCAATGAAAACTATTCTAAATTTAGGAAAATACGTAATTAGTCAACCACACAGCTACATTTAACAATGTTTTTTTTTGCATTATTTGTTGCATTTTGGAACTGTACGAACACACTTTGGCCAATGGAAACAAGAGCACAAGGCCAAAATCACGACTGAAAAAAAAATAAAACTATGGGTCTTTTCTTATCCAAAACTCTGTTCTCCTGGAGAAAGGAACTCACACTAGACATTGTGGTAGTCTTTGGAACAATATCTTTTTCTTTTTTTTTTTATGCAGAGAGGAACTGCACATTTTTCACAGTGCATTTCAGTTTTGAGGTCCTTCCACATGCACATCAGCGGCGATTTTCCCCCTTGACAGGCCAATGGCTTATTTGGTTAACTTAGTAAATATATTATACAAATTAATTTATGTCAAAGCTTTAGACAAATAAATGGCTGTCACCATTCTCAATCTACAAAGTCACTCAAAGAACCAAAGGGTCATTTTTGACCCGACATTTCTTTAACCCATACACCCAGAGGGTCATTTTTGGCCCCTCCTTTTTTTAACAAGCTCAGAAGAATCCTGAGAAGAATACCTTACCTTATCCTAGAAGAATACAAAACATAATTCTAGGCATTCTGTAAGTTAATACTAAATAGATTAACAAAAAATATACAATTTTATCAACCGCTGGTTTGCTGAAAAGACGATTTTGTTTGGGAAGGTTTCCAGCTAAAAAATACAGCATGGAGTCAACCATTTTCTCATTACCGCCCTGGCTCATGTCAGTTCAATATCCATCCACTAGGTGTCTCTATCCAAGGGCCAAAAGTGGCACTCTGGGCTTTTGAAGTTAAATTTGACAATTTTTTTTGTGTTTGTTCATTTTGGGTAGATGCAATTAACAGCAGCCAAATTTCTTTGGTCTGGGTTCTCCAGGGTTAATTGTAATAAATTGTTAATATTTGAAAACTGAAGCCAAAGAATCTAGCTTTAACATTGAGTTAACCATTGAATGAATTAATTAATTAATAAATGAATGAATGAATAAATGAATGAATTAATGAATGAAAGAATGAATGAATGAATGAATGAATGAATGAATGAATGAATGAATGAATGAATGAATGAATGAATGAATGTCTATAGATTAATAAAAATAATTTATGTAATGTATCTTATGTATGAAATGGGCTTTAGTAGATGGGAAGAACAACCTCAAAAAGAGAAGTAGGCTTAAGGTAGCGACCTTGTAAACTACATGCTTTCGTTATGCTGCCTTCTACATCTATTCCAGCCAAGGCTGATGTGAAGTTCAGTTATTTTTATAGCTTTACATTGAAACAGTTGACCAAGTCCTTCTTCAAAGAGTTACTTTTACTTTTAATGAAAGCACAGATCAGTCTGTATTTGTGTTGTATAAATAAGATTAAGTTATTCAAATTTCATCAGTCTTTAATTTGGAAACACTTTATGTACTTCTATTTGAGAAAAGCTTGTGTCTACTTTCCCAACATGTGTATTCTAGTATATTTACTGCAATACATATTTAATATACAATTTGCAGTCTGATTGAGTCACTGAAATATTGGTCCACACTTGTCAGTTTATTTAAAAGCCACATTAATGGGGACTATGCCACCTTCAAATGAGACAGGATTGTCATTTAATATCCAGTAGTTCTCTGGGAAAACATGGCTAATTGCTGGCTTGTTGAAAAAGGTGTTTGTCTGTCTCCATTCTATGCTATTCAAAGGAAATGGCACCTGGTCAAAAACAGGCTTTCATGATCTCAAGCATTTTTCTGAGAGGATTACTAAACATGAAAGCAGCAAGAGTCATCTTATGGCACAGTGAAACTGGGCTTGAGGAAACAAACACACATGATATGACATACAGTAATGTTATAAATGAGAAATTGAGCAGCATAACCAACAAGCTTCGGAGAACAGATTTGTTGACATTTGAGTTATCATCTGCGTTGAATGGTGTGAAATGTGAAACAGCAAAGTTCAAGGGTAAAATTGTCTTGTTTTGCTTAAGTCAAAGCCAGTTGTTGTTTCACCTTTTTTCTGCTAAAACTATAAGTGGACTTATCAGTGAGGGGGTTGGTCAGTGAGGTATCCTTAGCTTACTATCTTAGACATACTGTAGATGAGAAGCAGTTGGCCTCAAGGTAAATACAAACTAGCCACCCCATCACAGCGGAATCTGTAAACCTGAAATATGTAATCAGCCAATCACATTGCAGCATTTTAGTTAATTTTAAGCAAGTAGACATGGTCAATAAGACTGCTGCTGAATGGAAAAGAAAGGGGATTTAGTTGACTTTCAGTGTTGTAATGTTATGGGTGCCAAAAGGGCGGGTGTGAGTATTTCAGAAACGACTGATCTACTGGAGTTTTTACACATAACCATCTCTAAGATAATAAGACAATAAGAGAAAAATATCCAGTGAGCAGCAGTTGTCTGGACCAAAATGCCTTGTTGATATTGGAGGCCAGGGGAGAATGGGCAGACTGGTTGGAGATGATAGAAAGGCAACGATAACTCAACCACTGGTAAAAACAAAGATATCCATAATATAATCTCAGAACGCATAACACATTGAACTAAGAAGCAGATGAGCAACAGCAGCAGAAGATCACACCGGGTGCTGCTCCTGTCAGCCAGGAACAGTAAACTGAGACTACAATTTTCACAAGCTATCCAAAATGACAAAATTGGAAAAACTGCCTGGTCTGGTGAGTCTTATTTTCAGTGAGATGGTAGGGTCAGAATTCTATGTAAACAACATGAAATCATGGATCCATCCTGCCCTGTATCAGCGGTTGAGGCTGGTGATGGTGTTATTATGTGGTGGATTTTTTTTTTTTNGCCATAGTTTGGGCCCCTTAGTCCCAATTGATCATAGTTTAAACACCACAGCCTTCTTGAACATGACAATGAGTTCACTGTACCAATGGCATGACATCACCACATGTCAATCCAATAGAGCACCTTTGGGTTGTGGTGGAACAGAAGAGTCACTATGAACACACAGCAGAGAAATCTGCAGCAACTGTGTGATGCTATCACATCAACATATCAAATCAACCTATTCATTTGAGATGTATTTGCATATATTTTTTAATATGTGAAAGCAATTCCTCATTCTACACTGCAATATACGACACATATAGCATATTCATAATGGGTAATGTAAGCCAGAAGCCTATTTTTAACATTCTTCTTCAAGTTTTCATCATCTACTATTAAACTTTCATAAATTACCATTGTTTGTTAACATCATCTCTAGGTGGAATAATGTTCATCCTCGTCTGGGTAGCCCACAGTATTAGAAACAGGTTGCAGTACCTGTTTTTAATGACGCAGAGAAGACTTTGAAGTTAAGTGGAGCTGCTAGTAATTGTTCTCTATGACGACTTGTACTTCTGTTCCCTGCCAAAATGAACACCTGGCTCTTGGCTTGTTGCTATAATAATGAAGGAGAAAAAAAGAACTGCAGCTGTGCTATAGTTGCATTTAGCACCTAAATTAATAAATATCTCCTACAGGCTTTACTGAAATTGATTAGACAGTTTATCGAATGTGTCTCTTTTCTTTTCTCCCATCTGTGAAAAGATGTAATTTTCTTTACCCACACTTTTCCATTGAGAGAATAATTACACAAAGGAGTGATGAGGAAAACTAAATGAATACTAACTGTAAACCGGGGAAGAAAACGTCATTATTATGGGACTGAACAACTGTATGGTTTAATCGAAACAGTGTATGAGACTATTTAATGGAAGTAAGAAGGTGACAATAAGAGCACACTGAAATAAAGATGTCACATTATTCTTTATTATAACTTAGCCTTTGGTGGAATTATTATAAGCCTGTGTATATGAACGAATTACCTGCACATGGGGAGAAAATGCAGCCTTAATCACAAACTGCAATACAACATAATGAGCACGTACTTGTTTAAATTTAATTTGTGTGTTTTATGCATTTCCGTGCCAGGAAGACATGAAAAATCCAAATGATACGTTTATTCTGCAAGTAAAACTATATAAATGAAGACAAAGATTTTAAATTTTGAGATTTATGTTCTTTGAAGGACAAAAATATGAAAAATGCAAATTCAATTCACCACATGGACTGACTGACTTACATGTTTATTGCCTTATCTTCTGCACAGTACAGTGAGAATTTTAAAAAGCGTGTTTTCATCATATTCTTCTTTCTTTTGCTGCTTAAAGCCGCGTTACTGAGCTTTGACAGGCTTTAAGAATGATGCACCCCCTATTGAAGGCTAATTCAGCATCCATCTTGCATCCTACCTGTACTGTGAGCTCTCTCCAGCCAGTAAAAGCCAGCCCAGTGTGGATTATTCTCTTATCTCTTACTCTGTCCCTTTCTCGCTTTCTATTCCTTGCTTCCCCCGATAATGTCCTCTCTTGCATTTCTTAGATGAATCAGCCACTGTATGCATTCAAAATAGCCAGGGTGTTGATATCCAGCTGCTGGCGTGTAACATGGTGCCTTAAAACAAAATGCTGCTGTTTCGTGATGCAGCGTACCAGAAGAAAAAGTTGTGAAGTGGGGTTTCTCTGCCTCAGGATGTGGCTGGGCAATGACAGCTCCAGGAATGTACATAATAAATGCCATCAAAATGAATCTGAAACATAATTTTAATGGTCAGAAAGTTGTCTAATGCTCCTTTAACAAATCAACCAATAGTAATTTCATGTTTGCTTTAAGCCTCACAATATGATAGAAATGAAGAAAATAACATCCATCCATACATTATCTATACCGCTTCTCCAATGCAGGGTCGCGGGGGGGCTGGAGTCTATCCCAGCTATTAGCAGGTGTTAGGCAGGGTACACCCTGGACAGGACGCCAGTCTGTCACAGGGAGAAAATAACATCTTCTCGGGGCGGCATTTTAGCTCAGTTGGTAGAGCAGGTCGGCCAATGATCGTGGGGTAGGCGGTTCGATCCCCGCTC
>JAPMNP010711181.1:0-14284 GCA_029874935.1 Atherina boyeri
ACAAGCGCCTCCACATGTAAAATAAGGAGCAGCAAAGTCATGTCTGGATGATTCGCCTCCATCTTCCTATTGTTTATTTCTGAGTGGTCACCGATTGTTATTAAGCTTTTCTTTCTGATGTCATTTCCTTTCCGAACTCTGTTCTTAAATGGCTAACAACTCCACACCAATCCAAGAACTGGAGATTCAAATACTAGACTGCACACTTGCCAGTGTGAAAAAGAAATGTCCAGGGAGGGGAACCTTGAACGATGGGCTAGTGTGGCCGAGATGGGGTATTTGCTAAATATTTATGCGTTTAAGCACTTATACTTCCTAGTGTAGCCACGGCCTTAAATATTCAGGTGCCCTTTGGACTTTGTAATGGGCTGGCTTAAGCTTTATGTTGTACCCTTAATACATAGTACAGCTAATATAATTACGGTTAATTGATTTTTAATTCCATTTATGACGACATTTAGACTAGTGTCAAACTAGGAAGCCCTGAGTTAAACGGCCCTAAGTTAAAGTAGGATTGAATTTATTGCAGCTGCTGTTGCATCTCAGAAACAAATAATCTAGAAGTCAGAGAGAAGTTATACTGCCACTGTCAGTGAAGCATACATAAAGCTGTCAATAGTCACTGTAACCCCCTCACTTTTAAAATAAAAAAACATCATCAAACCCTTTCTCTTGTAAGTTTATTCTTGTTTTTTATAGATGGAAATTTTAACCCCCTCCCATAACTCACATATTTAGATTCAGAACAAGGGGAAGAATGCTAGCAAACCTGCTTTGGTGGTTGTTGTTAAAGCACTGTGTGGCTCTTCAACAACTTGAGTCTCCTTAGGGCTCCATATGTGTGTGCTGCTGGGTAACAATGCCCCTAGTCTCAGCCTGAACAGGACATTCATTGTAGAGTGTTGCGGAGCTTAGACTGCTGAGCCACTTCTTGTGACTGCAATACTTCATCTTGCACAACCACAAATATACTGAACCATGAGAACAGTCCTGAAACAGCACTTTATATCTATTAAAGGGAGGCTTAACAAGACACACAGTAATGTATTGTAAGCTGGGAGTGTCCACATCTTGCGCTGCAGTTCAGTGTTTGACCATGTTGGCCTTCTTCCTAAGACTTGCATGAGAAGATGGGATGTACTCACAGCTGTTCATGCTAAAATGTCACTGCTGAACACTGTGCTTAAGGCTGAATTCGACCTGTCTGCCAGGTGGAAAAACATTAACTATTTTTAATATTCATCCAGTTAATTTTCTTTTTCTTTTGCCCCGAGTACTACTGTAAATGAACAGTAACGTAGGGTGGGAATACACATATATTCCTATAACCAGCAAGGTCACTGAATTCTTCCTGCTGAGGAAGGTGGAGTTCTTTTCAGTTGCGTTTGCTAGATCCTAAGGTTATCACATTACTTCCTGCTTTATCACACAATGGCTCAGTAATATGAGAGCTGTGCTCTCCACCTGCTATGCTGGGCCTTCATTGGCGAATGCACTAAAGAAAACCATTGTCTTGTCTCATTCTGCAGAGGGGATCCGACGAACTCTTTTCTTCCTGCATACCCAACGGACCCTATATCATGAACTCAGGTAGGGGGGTTGCCATGGTGGGTCGAATCCTTTTTTATTGAAGTGCTTGACGTGTCTGTGTTGTTTGTGTTGCCATGACAATCAATCCATTATTCAAGAAGAACCAGATCCTTATGTTCCCTCTCTAATTGTATCAGCTTCTGTTTTCTCTTGCAGCCAATGGCAACGACAGCAAAAAATTCAAAGGTGACGTCCGCAGTCCTGGTGTTCCGTCACGTGTTGTCCATGTACGCAAGCTGCCCAGTGACATCAATGAGGCTGAAGTTATAAGCCTAGGACTGCCCTTTGGGAAGGTCACTAATCTGCTGATGTTGAAAGGGAAAAACCAGGTAAGGACCGTAGATCCAGATCTGCTCACAAAACCAGTATGACTTGCAATACTGGTTTAACGATTTCTTTTTTTTTTCTTTTTTTTTTTTACTCTTGTCCCCCAAGGCCAGGGACATTGATCAGCTTTCTAGCCTTCTGCCCTCTCCTAATATGAATTATTCCTTGTTACATCTTTGTAGCTTAATGGTAGACTAGCAATTCTGCTTGGCAAGATTTGCTGAGGGAAGATTTGACCTATCTTATTCTCTTGTGGAGTATTCGCAATTGCACTGCATCAAGTCCAATAAATATTCAGTTGTGCCTAAACTGTTAATCATTTATGGTTTAAAATACAGTGGGATAACATACTTAAGTGGGGGAAAAGACCCTTCATGATGGCATCTTTTTGTGTGCAATATTAGAAACAAATTGAATCTTTTTCTGGTCCTCCTTCTCTAGGCCTTCTTGGAACTTAACAGTGAGGAGTGTGCACAGACAATGGTGAACTACTACTCATCTGTCACTCCTGTCATCAGAAACCACCCCATTTACATGCAATACTCAACTCATAAGGAGCTCAAAACAGACAACTCCCCAAACCAAGTGGTAAGAGGTTGCTCTAAACTATGTGCTTGATTTTAATTTTGACATTTTGGATGTGAGCACTATTAACTTTTCTTTGTTTATAATAATTGAAAGATGGTTAGTTCTCAGTTTTTGACTACATGTAGAAAATAAAATGTTAATTAATTAGTTAGTTAGAATTTCATATTCACAAGATAATGTCACATTCGCACTTGTCTATTTATTGTTGTTTCACTATCTAAGCTGAGATGATCTGTCGTTTTCTCTGAAGCGTGCCCAGGCAGCTCTGCAGGCAGTCAATGCCTTGCATGGAGGTGGGATGGGAAGCATGGCTATTTCTACAGATGCTGGTAGCATGGGAGGAGGAGCAGCCCAAAGCCCTGTACTCAGAGTTATTGTGGAAAACCTCTTCTACCCTGTCACCCTTGATGTTCTGCACCAGGTACAGTAGGCCTCTGGAATTTTGTTACAGGCAGAAATGAAAAAATCAGTTTGCTTATATGCATTTTTTCTCAGTTTAGTCATGATTACTTAAGTTTGTTGATATACAGTGACAGTGAAGAAACGAGCCTTAAAAGTGACCAATTTCATTTGGAAGGTTTTGTTTCACCTACAAGGGCAGAGTTTGCCAAGCACGTGCCAACATTTATTTTAGTTGAGTTGTTGTTGATCCCAAGTGGACAGGGCTAAGTGGGTCAGTTTACACCTGGTATCACATTGCATCTTTGTGTGAACAACTACTTGTCATGACAAGTCACTAAATATTTTCCATACTGCTCTGTATACATAGAAAGGTGTAGTTTAAATTGTGAGCTGTGTTGTGCAGTTATCAACATACCACTGATAAATCTACGTTCCTCTTCAAAATCGTGAATTACTTTTTACATGCGCCTGATAGATTCAGACTAAGTTTTACAATCTGTCATTTTTGCGGCTGTACTTAGTTGAACATGTTAATATTTGTTGCAATCAAATTAATAAATGTAACACCTAAGACGAAAGCTCACTGTCAGTAAATCTGTGTTACCATGAGATATTCTTTAGGTTTTTCTGTAATATCAAACAGATGTGGCCTCACTAGAGTCATGATTATCAGTTGTTCTCAAGCTTCTTTTCTTTTCTTTTTTTTAATCATTCAACATGGCACATGTGGGACATGAACTGATTCTACAAGTAAAACAAGCTCAAAAATGCCACGTAGACAAACATAAAAAAAATGCCAATGCTACAGACTTACCCGATGACTGATTGTCAGCTTGGTGTCTAACATGCTATGATACTTAAAGAATATTCAATGTCCACAGGCAATGTTCTTGTCATAAAGGTATGTAAACCCGGTATACTTTGCCATTTGAGCATCCATGTCTTGTCTCTTTCCTCCAGATATTTTCAAAGTTTGGTACTGTGCTAAAGATCATCACTTTCACCAAGAACAACCAGTTCCAGGCTCTGATCCAGTATGCTGATGCCATGACAGCTCAGCATGCAAAACTGGTAAGACTGGTTCAATTAATGTTGCCACCGCTGGTTAACATTACCAAGTCTTCTATTTTTTTATGGTAGTTATGCTTGCGTGGCCATTACTGATCCAATTTAAAGCTGATCATTGCAGTTGTATAATGTTGATCAGATACAAATCTTGAGTAAAACAAATTGTTTTCACTGGCTTAATGGTCTGTGTTAATCCTTAGTCCCTGGATGGCCAGAACATCTACAATGCTTGCTGTACCCTGAGAATTGGGTTCTCCAAGCTCACCAGCCTCAATGTCAAGTATAACAATGACAAGAGCAGGGATTACACCCGCCCAGACCTCCCTACTGCAGATTCACAGCCCTCCATTGATCCCCAGGCCATGGCAGCTGCATTTGGTAAGATTTTAAGAACTTCTCAAGTCCTTTCACCTAGGTTTTATTTCAGAATTCTCATATTTCTGGGAGTATTTTTTTCAGTTTCATTGATGAATTTTTTTTTTTCTACTCTCCCCTCTCTATCAGCTGCACCTGGCATAATATCAGCCTCTCCCTATGGTGGAGCTCATGCCTTCCCCCCAACCTTTGCTATCCAGCAGGCAGCAGGTCCGCAGAACCTCTATTGTAATTTATTTGATAAGCAGTTATATCCTTTGTACAAACACAATACTGTTTATAAGGACATGTTAAACAAAGTTGAGTTGAAAGGAATGTGTTTTCCCTTTAGGTCTGTCAATGCCTGGTATTCCAGGTGCCCTCGCGTCACTGGGTGTGGGCCATAGTGGCATGGCAGCTGCTGCTGCAGCAGCAGCAGCCTCTCGGTTTGGCCTGTCAGGGCTCACTGCCACTGGGGGACACAATGTCTTGTTGGTCAGCAACCTGAACCCTGAGGTCAGTACATTTAGCAGTATTAAACAGACCTACATCATGACTCCATCAGTACAGTGTTTAATTTTACAATGCCTTTAGTCTACCCTTTGGTATGTAAACCTGGACCCATTTGCAGAGAAACGACTGTTTTAGCCTCTCCTTCACCATCTCTCACCGTGTGATCGGAAAAGTTTAAGTACCCTTACCATTGTTTTTAAAGACATGGGGGTTATGAAGTCAAAGGCTCCTCTCTTTCAGGACTTCTCTGTGTTTGACCAAACCTGCTGCATCTCTGACCTGCCACTTTGCTCACTGTGAATTTTAAGTTTATTCAAAAAAACTAACTTCTTTTTTTTTCTTTTTTTTAAGCCTTACCATTTCATATCTTCATTTTTGTCCATTAGTTTAAATCATTCTTGCGTTGTTGAAGAGACAATATTACTTTTTGCTTGTATTGTTGTAGTTTCTTATATAGTGTGTAGAAAGTATAAGTAGTCTCTCACACCCATTACATTTAGTTTTAGTGATGGCATCATGATATGAAACATGTTCATTTAAAGATCTCATTTTTCAGACCTATTAAGATTTATATTCAGATTTTATTGTTTAATCTAACTTTTAATCTAATCTTTAAAAAAAGAGGGTGTAATTCGAAAGTACATATTGTCTCTGCCTTTTTCTGTATTTCATTGTTAATCTTTTTTTCTCTTCTTTTTCTCCTAGTGTTCCCATAGTGACAGTGCATTTTAATTTAGCCAGTTCTACTGTCTGAAGCACTACATTTCTTTGTGTATACTGACCTTATGTTTTTTTTTTTTACTTCTTTTTTCTCTCTCCTTCCTCTGTCCCCCTCTCCTTATTTTTAAACCCCTCACTTCATACCTTGCCAACTGACTGCACGCCCCATGACCAATTGTAACACATGCCCTCCTCTTCCCTCTGGCACTCCTCTGTTACTACTACCACCACTTCTTCCTTTCCCTCCATCCACCCCAACCCTCTTTTCCTCTTGACATTGTTACCAATTTGGACATGACCCACAAATTGAACACAACATTGGAAACTCTGGTCCCCATTTCTTTCTACCCCCTATTTATTTATTTATTTGGCCACATTCTGCCATTTCACATCTTCCCTTTCCCCTCTCATCTCTCTTCATCTTCTCACACTGTTGAAATCCTCTCCTCATTCTCTTCGTCCCTCATGCCTCTCCTTCCTCCATGGTACTGTGGCCTTCCTGTGGACCTCGCTGCCTGTGGCCTGCGGACATGTCCCGACTCCACTCCACTGTCCTCCACTCCGCTCCGTCTCTTTTCCCCTGTCCCCTCTCCCCTTTTGGCCCCCTGCCCCGCTGCTCCCCCCTGCTGTCTCTAAAGAGCGTTACGCCACACTGCCTCTTTATTCTTT
This sequence comes from Atherina boyeri, assembly GCA_029874935.1. NCBI lineage: Eukaryota > Metazoa > Chordata > Actinopteri > Atheriniformes > Atherinidae > Atherina > Atherina boyeri. The sequence goes on from JAPMNP010711181.1 coordinate 6,232, forward strand.
TCGGTACGTTATCATCCTTTCATCTCCTTTTTTTATTACTACTGTTACCTGGCGAGGTGGGCATGTCTTGTCTCATGTTGTTGGCTTTGTTTATTTGTTTAACCACTGATGGTTCATCATCAGACTACATGGCTGTGAAGGGTTGGGGTGTCTGTTTTGGGGTTTCTATGACCTGGTTTGGTTGTTGTGGGTTTGTGTGAGGAAAGTAAGGTGAGACACCACACTATGCTGCAGCATTTCATTTAATTTTGGAACAGCATTTATTTCGGTTAAAAAAAACATTTGGAATTTTTCATCTTGAAAGGACAAAACCCTTCATTGAAAATTTTGCCCAACTAAATAGAAATCTGTGGATCATTTTGTTTGGAACGAAATGGTAGGCCATTGTAAATTTTATCTCGACTGGTTCTACACCATTAACATTTAAGCCATAAAAAATATCTGGTTGTATTTCATTTTGATTTTGGTTGCTGTCTTAAGTCGCTCTGCAACTGTTCATAGATGAAATGCTGCTTCTTTAGTGGTTACAAGTTAGCATAACCCTTTGGTTATGTTGCTGTGTTATACTGTTTGTCACTCTAATATAGGTACATGCATGTGTAGTTTATTTCCGCATGTTTCCATTTAGGCCTCCAAAAATTTACTTTTTCTTATCTTTAGAGCAATCAAATATATCACAACTGCTCATCTTATCGCTACTACTGATTTTTTTCTTTAAATCACTCCCTCTCCCTTTTGAAAGACATTTTAGCTGTCATCTGTACAATTGTCTTGAGAGGGCTTAGGTAGGTTTAGCTAGATTCCCTGCAGAATTTGGCAAACGATTAGTAGAATAGTACAACGATTCCTTCAATCAGACTGTTTTAAGATCTCTAATTTGATGGTTTAAATGGTTTTTGTTGCTGTGATTGGCTGTGCGTCTCCTGTTAAGGTTGTGTTGTTGTTGTCTTTACTGCACTTGCATTGTGACACCTTCCTCTTACTCCATAGGTGTGTATGGCGATGTGATGCGAGTGAAAATCCTTTTCAATAAGAAGGAGAATGCTCTAGTCCAGATGTCTGATGGCACACAAGCTCAGCTTGGTAAGCTACACTTTAATAAAACATAATGTGTTTCTTTTTTTTTTCTTTTTTATCTTTCTTTCTACCTTACTAGACATGCTTTCATTTGATTCTCAGCCTGATTTGTCTCCATTTGTTAATCATTACAACTCTGAAGTTTCTAAATGATCATAGATTTAATATAACATTTGTAATGGGAAGAGTAAAGATGAAAAAAACAGAAATCAATGGAAAAATGTATGAAATTGGTGATGGCAGGCTGACTTCTGTCCATTTCTCAGCAATGAGCCACTTAAATGGCCAGCGTCTTCATGGCAGAGCCATGCGTGTTACTTTGTCAAAACACACGACAGTTCAGCTACCCAGGGAAGGCCATGAGGACCAAGGCCTTACAAAGGATTACAGCAACTCACCGCTGCATCGTTTTAAGAAACCTGGCTCCAAAAATTACTCTAACATCTTTCCACCGTCTGCAACACTCCACCTCTCCAACATACCGTGAGTGCTACTACAGAACCCTCGTTTTCATTCTCACCATCTTCTCAGCAGCTTGTCTGTACTAAGCTTTTTCCTTTTGTAGTTCCAGCTCTTTTTCTATATTTAGTGCCTTTGACTTAAGTACTGAAATTTGCTTAGCTTGCAACTTAGAGGTGTGTCTTTCATTTCTTGTGGCTTGTTTTACCACATCTGTAACTTGCAATATAAAATGCAGAGTAGTGTAATGAATTGTTAACTCAATCAATATTGTATACATTTTTTGCTTCTTTGCTTTGTTTTGGTTTTTTCTTAACCACTGACTTCCACATGTCTGCTTTCAGGCCTTCAGTAGTGGAGGATGACCTCAGGAGACTATTTGCCAGCTCAGGAGCCACAGTCAAAGCCTTCAAGTTCTTTCAGTAAGTCTTAGTCCACTTCATCTAATTATCTGAAATGACCTATCTATTGGGGGTTGCTCATTTTCTTCAGCATTCAGAACGCTCACTTTATTATTATATATTTAATAATTAATAATCATTAAAAAAAATTCTGTTGTCCCATATAGTTTGTTATAGTTTTAAACTTTCAAAGCATCTTAACCCCTTTTTAAGACTAGATGTATCACTGTTTATGCTATCAGTGTAATGGTCCAGTGGTTTCTGAAAGGTGAAAGGGCACTGAAGTGGACAGCAACTTGACACTTACAGAATTTTCTTCTTTTCTCTCTCCATTAATAGGAAGGACCGCAAGATGGCATTGATCCAGATGGGTTCAGTTGAGGAGGCAATTGAGTCTCTCATCGAGTTCCACAATCATGACCTGGGAGAAAACCATCATCTTCGAGTCTCGTTTTCCAAGTCCACCATCTGAGTGCCTTACTTTCCACCCTCCAAACCTGTTGCCATCTGAATGCTACTATAGTCAAGGTTGCCTTCATTGGAAGTGGCCTTCATAGCATATTTATAGTGGTGTCTTGTTTTTTTCTTTGTTTTATTGGGGTAAGGGTGGTTTTTGGCCTTTAATCCCTCTGTCGATTCAAAATAATTGGGTTTGGTTATTGGATTTTATCCATACTGTTGTGATTCTGGTTCTGATTACCTGTCCCAACTCCAGGTCATTTTGTTTTTTTGTGCGTCACAATTGGAATTGAAGACCAAATTTGTTTTTGTTTTTTTAATGAGAATACAGATGAATACACAAATTGGCTTATTTACATCTTCATAGTTGAGTTAAATCTGTTGAATCCAGGATACAAGTTCAAAACCTTGCTTATTTATTCTATGCTGCAGTAAATAAGACAACTATGGCAGAAGAAAGATAAAATTCTGACTTCTGCGTTCCATTAATTTTGGCTATGATCACAAGTGCCAGCTCCTGCTTGTAAGAATATAAACACTGCATGAAGTGTTACATCACAAGTCCAATCTGAACAGAATCACAGTATGTGTGATCCAGTTTGATTTAGGATAGGTTGGCAACCAAATCTGATGATTTGTTTTTTCCAACAATGTTTGAGGCAGAGGGAAATGGGCAACATTCTGCTATGAAACGTATTGGAGGTAGAGGCAGCTGATGAACTGTCCCTTTAGACCAAATCTCTTGAAGACACCCTCCACCATAGATGTATGTAAATGAATTGTAGCCACACCAGACACACTCAGCATTCCTTTCACCATTGTAGCTGTGTGCAAATATGTGTGCGCTGTTATGAAAAGCCACTTTAATTTTGTTTGGCCAGTCAGACGGTTTGAATCTAATGATTTAGCTTGGGCTCACAGACCATCACCAACTTATTTTAACTTGTAACTACCCACCTTTCTTGGGATCCATACCACTATCACAAGTTGGTCATTATGGATGTGATTTTCTTTTACTCTCTTTAGCTACAGTCTCATGCCTTACTGTCCCCCAGCAAGATTGCCCTGGCTTGATTTGGAAATGAAATGGCTCTCAAAATGTCTCTTTTCATACCTTTTTTTTTTTTTGGCATGTACCAGCATTGTTAAATGGGGGATGTGGCTCATTTACTCTATTTCTTCTTTAAACAAATGTTTATCATTGTATGCATATAGTCCCATTACATGTATCTAGAATCTATGAATGTAAGTCAGTTAGGTGATTAATATCCTTTGTAGGTGATGTAGCTCTGTTAAATGTGGTGTTGCAGGTGTAGAGCTGTATTCAGCCTTCCTGTCTTACTGTCCCTTGTCACTTCCATGTAGTCCTGTGGGGGCAGTGGTGTCTGGGGCTTCATTTAACCATATTGCGTTCATCTATATGTACACCTATATATTCATTTATCTTTTGTTTTAATGTTAGAAATTACATGTGTATCTTTTCTGAACCTATTTGTAGTGGCTGAGTTTGATGGCTATTGCAGTGCCTTGACTCCTTGAGTTTTTATTCCAAGGCTGAAACTAGCCTGGTCAGTTGACTTTGTTTACCCCCTTTCAGGTGTTTTACTTTACCTGTCTGCAAAAATGCCTTTGTCTCATTATATTCAGGTAATCTCACCCGAGAGAGGGCAGCTTGAAGGCATTTGTCAGTTGATGGTTACGACAGTCTTGGACTGTGTTTAAAAACCCAGAATATGTTTTGTTTTCTTCTTATTTTTCTTAAATTCAGGAAACCAGATTTACAGAGTGAGATGGCCCCTCACTCAGTCCCTGTCTGTGTACACTTACGCCACAGTCGGGTACGTTAGTGCACTTTTCCTCAATGTTAAGTCCAACTTGGCACCCTCACGCTGAAGTCTTAAACCTCGTCACATTCCTGTGTGCCTCAAGCACCAGTTTCCACAAACTCCACCACTGTAGTCTTGGACCAGTTACAGATGTGCTCTGTTTCTATTTTTGTAAAAGATTCTTATGCATGATTTAACAAAGCTTCATGTAGCTGCAAACGGTTATTGCTGTTAAGGACCAAAGTATGTTCTGCCCTTGCTGTTTTGTAGTGTTGCGATTTCCTTTTTTTTTTTCTTTTTTTTTTTCTTTCCTTCCCCTACATTCCGGATGTTCTACTAAAACAGAATGCTCCAGTTCAGTTTTCTGTCCCTCAGATGCCTTGGACAAGTTGCATTAAGTTAAATTGTATTTCAAGGAACAATTTATACTGTATATTGTATCCCTATTTGTTTCACATTACAAAGAGCCAACTTTGGTAGAAATTGCTTTAGAATGGATACTTAATTGAGCACAGTCCTTGCTGTGATGTTGACAATGTAGAAAATTATATGCCTTTCAATTTTGTTAAAGCTTTTATTTTTTCTCTTTTTTATATGGGGGTAGGGTGGGGTTAAATATATGAAGAGGGGTTGATGGTTGTATATATTCATGCTTTTGTACCACAGAATAATTTGGATTATATACACATTACGTTCAAAACATGTATATTTTGATAACAGTACAAACATATTAAGCTCTTCTGAGCTGTAAAACAAGAAAATCTTTTGTAACACAAAGACATTAAACCTATCTGAACACACGAGTGTCTCTGTATGTGCCCCACTCCCCCCTTTGCCATTCTGATCTTGTCTCTTACATCTTCTGCTGCCTTCAATAAATCTTTAGTTTGTTCCTTCTTTCACCTGGCCTCATTTGGTTTCTGTCTCTTCCTCTTCTTTTTAAAGTTGTTGTATTTTTGTTTCTTATTCTGTGACATTACTACTCTACCAGTTAACATCCTGTAACCTTTTCCACATTTCTCATCCTGTTTACTCCAGGTGTCTTCTGTTTTTTTTTTTTTATCTTTGACAGCGTTTCCAACTTTGTGCTCATCCCATCTGTAACTTGACTACTCATCTAGGACCAGCATGTCACATTCCCTTGATAAAATATTTGTGATGATTTGGGGTGGAGAGTTGATTTGGTATTCAATGCTGGGTACTTCCAATTCCCAATCATTCTGAACAATCCTCTATCCTCCTGCACTCTGCTTGGACCTTTGCAGGTCCAGCTCTCGCAGGAGCTAAGTTGCTGTGGAAACCAAGTTGCTGCATAACACAAGATGAATAATTGACTGTAAAACATCATTTATAGCTATGGGGGATTTCTGGCACCCATATTTGCCGAGAGTTCCCTGGAGCTGAGCGCTGTAGTGACAAACTTTGGCTTTACACCCTTAGAGCCACTAGGGGGAGCTATTGCTCTAGTGATCTAAGCTGAACAGCAGTGACTTTATCTGTCTCGTACAATGTCAATAGATGGTAGCTTGAGCTCAAGTGCTCTTTTTTTTTGGCATTATTTTTCCCCCTCACAGTGCCTTACAGAGCAGTAGAGAGGATTAACCTCAGCTCTTTTAGAGAGGGACAAATGGGAGAAAAGAAGATTTGAGCCCAGTGGTGTCTGTATTTGTAGCAGAGAGGAGCTGGATTTTGTTGTATAATGTCAGCAGCTTGTGGGGTGTGATCTTAAATGTAGCGAGCTCCAACATGGTAAGAAAGTTTCCCAGGAGGTGTACAATACAGCAGCTCTAGATTCTCAGTGACCATAACCAACATGAGGAATGTTTACACTATTTATCCCAAAGTAAATGTATAACCATTCTATTTCATGTGCATCTACCTTTTGTTTTTGACTCTGGTATCCCTGACAGTCATAAAACTCCATGACAGGCATACTTTGATCTGGCTTTGATTCCTCATACACTGCTCCCTTGCAGCATCTTTTGTCTGCACCAGCAGTAATTTGGAGCAGAGAATCCATATACAACCCTCCTATAAAAATACAAATATTTCATTTTTGGGTGGACCAGTAACTGAAAGCAAGGTAATCCAAACATATTTATCATACTTGTATGTTTCTAAATTCTATTTATTGCTTTATGTAGATATAGATTCTGTAACAAAATTGCAAACACTATAAACAACTATTGCATTTGTATACCTGTAGTGTGCCATTTGGACAGCCAGAAACCCACCTCCCCTCTCTTCTGAATTCAGATCCTTGGGGTGTTTCAGGCTTGTTCTGCTTTTTTGTATGCTACACTAAGCGAAACCATGTGCGATAGTAATTCAGCCACATCTGGCAACATTTATTTACATTAGTATTGCAGTCTCTAATCAAGGAAATAGCCGTAAACACAAAGGCCACACAAATACAATCCTGCTTGTTACTTGGGGGATGACTGGGTGAACAAGTGGTCCAGAATATGCACATATCTTGAGATTTGTTCAATCCCTTATGTAGCCAGCTAAGTCAATAAGAGCATGACAAGTTTCTGATGGGACTTTAAAGTCAGCTAAATGAGTGCTTTGTCAACTTGCAAAGACATTCAATATTAAAGTCTGTGTTCTTCATGAGTCCATAATTTGTATTTTACAGCTCCTATGAAAGTGTTTTAACAGCTTTGAGTTCTTAGATTTAAAACCCTTTTAACGGGGCGTATATGCTGACTGCGCTCCACATCGGTTTTTTTTTAGGTCACTAAGAGACATTCCGCACCGTTAAGTTGGTGCAGCTTACATAAGATTTAGACTCATTTTCAGAGTGACAGAAAAGTATGAAACTGAGGTGAGGGATGTGTTTAGTAGTGGCTCCCCTTAAAAAGCCATCTGTAGACTATCCACCTGTTTACATATGCACGCCTCAGACAGATGTTGAATAATTCATCCATAGAAGCGGACAACATGCAGCTGTATTTGGGTTATGGGGGTGCATGGGTTCTCTCTCTGCCTGAATTTGCACAGCCCAAATTATAGGAATTACTTTGCAGGGAGATCAAAAGTAGGCCACTTAGCATAAAGATTCCAACCGAGAAGCACAGTAAAAATGTGATAGATGGAGCTGTAGAAAGGTTTGTAAATGCTGGCACTAGTTATTCGGTTAGATTTGGTGAGGTAGGCTAAGCTTGAAAGAGTTAAACCACTGCACTGCAGTTTTTCCTGCCTTTCTTCGCAAGGCTTTAAATTGTTCTTTCCTTCCTTCGCTTTGTTAACATGGCGATTTCCTTCCAAAGAACGCAAATTTACTTGTTGCAAACAATTTCCTTGAATCAATTCTCATCTTGTTGAGGCAGAATTGATCCCTCACTGAAGCTCATTCTGCACAAGATAGCCTATTGACACGTGTTGGAAAAGGCACCGAGCACTGTGCAACAAAGCATTTATAGTTATATATCCCTTCTCGGGGGGTTAAAACTTAAAAATCTAAGATGGATATGTTTTTACACGTGAGTCTTTGGACACCCCCGCAGGACAGCGGCGTCAGTTGCAGCGCTCTGTCACACAGCTATCAGGAGGTTTATGGCTCACAGGTTTTAGATTCGGCGCTGCCTCCGCTTGCCATTTGGGCCTAATGGACACTGATGGAAAATGACTCCACTGTTCCAGCGATCCATCAGACTGCCTTTTTGTCTTTCTGCGAGCTCATCCATCAGGCAACAGCTTTCAAACAGTTACAGAACTCCACGCGCGCTCTAAATTCCCAAGCAGCCTTCAGTAACAGACATGGCTGAAGTGACGATGACAAAGATGAGTGACAATTTCGAGTTTCTCCACCGTGTCACTTATTAGCAG
>JAPMNP010711195.1:0-14458 GCA_029874935.1 Atherina boyeri
ACAAATACATCAGTGACATTTGTTGTCACCCTCAATAAAATTCAGAAATCAGTTATGTTTTATGTATATTAAATTTAATATAAACAGCACATGATCAATTGCATAAAAGCAACCCAAAGTGCTTTGTACATGTGCAAAAGAACATGAAAACAATGTAAACAATTGAAATAGAACAATTAGTGATGATTGAAAATTTGAACTTTTTCAAGTAAGTCGCAAACAACAATAAATAAGAGATAGGAAGTGATGAAATAAAAAAGATGGGCATTTACTAGGGTAATAAATAAAGCTACCAATCAGAATTGTGGCCAATTACATTTCCGGGGGGTGCCCAGTTCCCCCCTAAAATCACCATTGAGATATAGGAAAGTGATGAATTCAGTGACCAGTGTTTTTTCTTAGATTGCTCCATTTGAATAATCATGAAATGAGTAAATGATCAGATATGATTAATAAAACTGAGGCTAGGTTTGGAGAAAAGGGGTAACTTGACAAGACATGAAAAACGTCAAGCAAAGTTGGCACAAAACTCACTTTGGCCGAGTGTTTCTCAGTATTAGACCCCAGAATTTCTGATTCACTGCACTGCATGGGAATCTTTAAATAACTAATCCTGTCATCAAGATAAGAGTTTTAGTCAACCACAAGTCCTTTGTAATGATGAACTATGATACAGTTACGTTTGCTGTACAGACTGCAGTCTTGTTCTCTCTGTGTCCCTCTCAGGTTGAAACAGCAAGGAACGAGGGAGCAGTTCAGCTACAATGAGGTATGTCTGCAGTATCCGCCACTGTGGGTAAATATGTAACACAAGCCTCTGAGGCTTGTTATAAATACTAGTAGGCCTTATAGCATCTCATGTGGTTATCGTCAGTTGTGAAACTTAACACCGCCCTTTATAGATGTCCTTGACTTTGATCCACATTTCATTGGTTTTAAAACGTTAATCCAGTTTGTAGCGTGAATATGTTGAACAGGTAGCAGGGTGTGACAGTGTGGTGTGTTGACAGAGGGTGAAAATGTTTTCAGCCTTGGGGAAGGTTGAACTCCCGCTGCAGCTTTCTGAATTATGTACATGGTTGTTAACTATGCAAGAAACAAAGGAATGCATGCCGCTCTTGCACATGTTTTAAAGCAATCACATCAGGACAGTCAACCCAGCTGAAGATTTTTATTTTTTTTATACACTGTGGCTTTTCTGCTACGTTAACTGATCAGAATAAGAAGAGTTTTAATAACGCACCAACAAATGCATTTTCTCTCCTCACATTTCCTCTCTGTAGGTGGTGTTGAAGGGAGCAAGCAAGAAACTGAGCCTTCTTGGAGTAAGTCACTGCTAAAGCTTGTTTTTTTAAAAAAAAAAACAACTGTACACATTTAATGTTATTTACGGTGTTTCCACATTAAATCAGATTATTCATTCTTAGATGGGAGGGTTCTGGTTAACTCAATCAGTTTGCCCTTTTGAAAGTTATTCAAAAACTAAACTGCACACTCAGAGTGGAGATGCTTTACAAATATCTTTCAAAAATGTCTATAGGAGAGTGCCTGCAGAATGTAGGACTCCAGGAATAACTGCACTCATTCAAAATGCATTGAGCATAAGATCTTTTCTCTATTGTCTCTAAAAAGACTGCTTATTTCATTCTTTTTTCCCCTTTTTTTTAAAAAGTAGACATAGAAGGAGATTGTGGCTTTAAATTCACTGTCCAATTGCTGCTATATGCTACTTGGAAACACAGCCAAAGTGTAGTTTCAGAACACTGGCATATATGTGCTATAGGGTTGAATTACATTACTGTGAAAATGGTGCTACAAACAACAGCTGTGGAGAGATAGGAACCCTTTCAAAGGAGAAAAAAGCAAAGGTGGAAGCAGTAACCTGATCTCATTCTGAGCCGACAGCGTTTGTTACGCTATAGAAATATTCTGTTACACTTTCATGCCTTTGCTTTCATCTTTTTTTTTTTTCAAACCCAAGCATATTACCTTTTAAAATAAAGATGTTTATCAAAAGTAAAAGTATCAGTGCAGAATTACATATTATAGGCTTTAGACTACTTATGCATTTCTCTGTGAAAGCAGTAAGGACGCACTTAGTTCTTCAATCACTTATCCTGCAGTTTTGGCTTAGTCGTTAAATAAATAGTGTAACATATAGCATTGTTGTTTATTTGAGGTGATAACTTTATAAAAAGGGCTACTGACTACCATGTCCAGATAAGTCAAATCTTAGAACTGGTAGTGTACTTTCTTACATTTTCTTTATTGCTTAAGAATTTTCTGAAAATGATCTTTATTTATGTGACTGTTAAAATGCAGCTGTCTTTTTAAGCCAGTCTATGGAAACCAACAGCAGCCATTACTGCAATTGTTTATTTTTTTATGTCAAGATAACGAAGTCCCCCCGCGACCCTGCATTGGAGAAGCGGTATAGATAATGGATGGATGGATAACAAAGTTAATTTTCATGATAAATCTGCATTTTCTCCAAATATCGATAAACTAGCATTGTGATCTCGAGCTTTTCTTGACATCACTTTTTGATCAGGGTGTGAGCACCTGATCTAATAGATAATCGTTGCAATTGGTCAGAATCTATAACAGTAAATTGAGTTAAGCCTATATTATCTTTGCTTCCTGTAGTTATCTTTCCTGAACTTTACCTTATCTTGACAAAATGAGATGATAGAATAATTTATCTCAAGAAAACAATGTTCAAAGAATGTTTGGAGCACTGCTTCTCTCATCTTCCACACAAGTCTGTGAATTAACTGTAGCAAAGCCCAGTGGCAAAAAAGTAATGAAATGAAAGGGTATGTGAACACAAATATAGGCATAAAATAGTAAAACACTCAACGTGGGTACAAGTGACTTGGAGTTGTAACCAAATATGCCAAGTTAGTTTTCAACCCAGAAAAACTCCAGTTAACTAATCCGGTTGTTATCATTCAGGTTACACTCCCTGATGAAGGCCCCTAGCCGAAACGCGTTGGAGCATTTTTTACCTTTCCAAGCCATGTAATTTAATGAAGGCTTTTTAATATTATTGCTAGATGAGTGTCTTGGTATTCTTTCCTTTTGTTGCTTAACTAATCCTTGGTCTGATTTCTGTTTATACAGCAAACCTGTGCGGTTTGTCTGGAAGAGTTCAGGACCCGAGATGAACTTGGAGTGTGTCCATGTTCACACGCATTTCACAAGAAGTGAGTGCTATAAAGTTTTTAAATAATTGTTTTTTTAATGAGATAACCAAGTTTACTTTCCTCTGTGCAGTTATATGTGAAGTTTAATTACATTCTCATTCCCTAATGGAAAGCAGAGTTACATCAGGTTGGCTAACATTAAGACAGATGCTAAGAACAATTAGCATGTGCTAATCTCCATTAGCAGCAAGTTAGCAGTTAAAATAATAATAAAATAATAATAATAATAATAAAGGTGCTTGCTCTTTAAGTATATCAAAGTAGTCAACAGAGACCTTTTATACCAAGTGGTCAAAGAAAGATCGAACAATGAATTTTTAGACAACTGTGTTGAAACTAGTAAGTGGGAAGTGGTTTAGAGAGAATTTGTAAAATTACAACTGTTCCAAATATGAATTGCAAAAAGAGGAAGATACTTTAACCATTGCAATCTTAAATGTGGACATCCCAGTGGAAAATAGTCATTATCAAGGTTGATCATAAGCCATAAAAGTGAAATATATTGCTGTCACATTAAAGATTATAGCGCCAACTCAACCTCCCTGTCCTTATTTACATAAATCCTCATTATTAACAATAACTATGCAAGGTGTGTGGAATTTGCTTATCTCCTTTCTTTCCAGAGGGTGGTCCAATGCATCCAATCCTAAGAGCTAATGGAAGTTATGTTGCTCTTTTGCAATGGATTTGGAGAATTTGATCTATTCTTGTAATGGCGGCTGCTTTGATACTTCAAGGACGGTCATTTCCCCCGTGTGGAGCCTTGAAAAGGAAAAATAAAAAAAATAAAAAAAACGCGTAAAAAAAAAATTATTCAGCTAATTCCAGTGTTTGAAGAACAGGAGGCAGAAATGTCAGTGTATCACTGTACACGGTGAGGCTGAAAATGGACCCCAAATGACATATTTCAATTCAGGAGCAGTCTTCTGCTGGACAGAAAAACTCTAGTTTGGACTTTGGGCTAAATAACTTTACAGACCCTTAATGCTCTGAAAACCTTAAAGAAAAAAAAAAAGCCACAAAACACAACCTTTTCTTAACCAGTTTTAAAGACTTAAAGAAATTAAACATGTGCGTATGCAGCTCTGAAACAAAATCACCACACAAGCCATGAAACCATAGAAGTAACCTGACTTTATCTACTTTTTGATCCTATTAGGTGCCTGCTTAAGTGGCTTGAGATCCGCAGCGTGTGCCCCATGTGTAACAAACCAATCCTGCGGCTCCACAACGACGTTCCCCAGGGCGCTGAAGGTCCCATGGACCCAGAAGAGGTGTGAAATAGCTGGGGAAGAGAAAATTGGACTCCCCCTTTCAGAAAACAAAACACATTAAATACACTAAAGATGATGAACAATGATCATCTCAAAAGGAAATGTTGATAATGATCCCAAGTGGCAGCGTTGCCGCTGACCTTTCAGCAACATGCCATGATGGGAATCGAATATTGATAGCGCCAACATGATCTGGTCAGATCAGAAAGTGAGAGACTGGATGAGTAGGATCTTTTCATAAAAATGTTCCTAGTTCTACTTCCATGTTGCACTGCTCACAAAGAAAAAAAAGAAAACAAAAAGACAGGAAAAGCAGCCACATTAGAGAGCCGAGTATCATCGTCACCGGACGACTAGTGCAGCACTGCCAGAGACATACATCACCAGAGGCACGGAGCAGGACATTAGAAAACAGGATCAGAATGGATACCTCTATTATCTCAGGGGTGTTACCAAACAGCCAGCACAAACCATTTCAATAATCCTATAACCCAGTGCCACATATGCATCCTCAATACTGCCAACATAGGTGAAATACTCCAGCAGCCAGAGGCAGCCACAACTCCTGACTGAGACAAAGACCAGCTGGAATACAACCATGACGATTTAAGTAGACAATGTTGTTACAGATTGTGTCCCAGGCCCTTCTCCTTTTTAAAAAGAGACTGATAGAAAACTAGTCTTGCCTGTATGTATTGTATGTAAACGTCTCCCTATACATTATTTTGTATTTTAAATAAAGTGTCATGTAATGTATTATAATGGTGTTGGAATTTTCTTTTTAAAAGATCAAACAAGTGTTTTGGCAACTCTTAAAATTATAAATATAAATATAAATCTAAATATAAATATATATAAATATAAATATAAATAAAAAAAGAACAGAATAATAGTCTTCTGTGCTCACCTTCTTTATTATACAAAATGGTTAAAAATGTGAGTTGATGAAATGTTAAATACCAGCTTGATTTTAACTTTTATAGATGACACCTAATTTATTTTTTTTACAAAGATTTGTTTTGCTTTTTAGCATTACAGGTTCAGAGTTTCAACATTCCACAATAATAATAATAATAAAAAAGTCAAGATAAGCTAAGATGTTGATCATGTTTTGGAAGAATTATTACGAGTGAAGTCATTTATGCGTTGCAGTCCAGCGTTTTCTTAATTGTTCATTAGTTTTCAGCCTCAGTGGCTTTCGTTTCCACAAACTCCATGGCCTTTTCTTTAACTGCTTGGATACTCTGAGGGGTGCCGTGCTTCTTCTCGTACTCCAGGTAACGCTTAAAAAAGAACTTGATTTTTTTCACAGAAACACTGAGGTGGATCACTCGATCGAATAGTGCCCTGCAAAAGCCAAGGAGATGGAAAAGTATCATGTTAGATTTGTGTTTCACCTTACAAATCAATGACAAATGAGTGAAATTTACTAAATATAAGAATAAGAATGATTCAAAGTGGTAAATGTGCTTTTGCTTACCTGACTTCCTTCTGTGATCCATATCTGACCATGAGGTCGATGAAAACGGACCAAAGATCGGTTCGTTTTGGGTAATTCGACAGGACTTTGTCAAACATGTCGCGACCTCTGTTGGCGTCGCCGTAACGGAACTCCAGCTGAGCAAACTTAGCGATGACATCCACACCTGACAGGATGGATGATAACACATGGAGGGTTAAAAGCTAAGACAGGGGACTTTTATAAGGAGACGGTAAAATGTCTGCATTTAAACAAACAGGCAGTCCTACTTTCTTTAGGGGGAAGACTCTTTAGAGCTCTCTGCAGGAGAACACTGGCAGCATCGCTCTGACCCTGCTGGAGCAGGAAGGTCCCATAGCTCAACCACACCGCCTTATTCTGACGGAAACGCTTCACCATTGTCTTATACACGCCCTCTGCCTCCTGGAAACAAATGCAAACATCAGAAATGATTGGCTACAGAGCAATTTATTTGATATTTAACAAAGAAAAGTTCAGGAAACCGAACCTTGATCTTGTTGGACTTGGCGTAGATGTCCGCTAGCTGCTGGTGTACAGGCATGGGCTCACAGAACTGCAGCGCTCGCTCAAATACTTTTTTAAGACTCTCCTCTGTGCCGTACATGTTCTCCAGGTTCAGTAGGGCCACCCACACGTTCAGCTTTTCCTGCTCCTCTCTGGACACCAAGCAGGAGCAGATTTTACACAAAGCAGAGTCAACACATATCTTTATTGAGGAAATAAAGTTTAATCCAACAGATCATGTTGACTTCAGGCCATCTTTAAGCTTGCTTTAACCGAACAACAGTTTTAATCACCTGAAGGAGATTGTTTTCAGGGCCCTCTCAGCTACAGCACGGGCCTGCTCAATCTCTGTGGCCTGCAGATGGTTTGCCATGTATTGGAGCCAGAGCAGTGAGCTGTTGGGTGAGGCTAAGAGCAAGCGCTCAAAGGCGGTAGCATCCTGGGGCCGTAAGTTTGGATCCATCAGCTCGGCCTCCCGCTGCACCAAGGCTTTCTCTGCTGCCTTCTTCTCCTGTTCCAGCTCGTGGCGAGACTTCTTCTGAGGCTGGCAGAGGAGACAGAACCAAAATGGAGAAAAAAGTCATGAATATCTTTGAAGTTCATACCTCCTTCTGATTAGAGACCCCCATACAGGGGGCAGCATGAGATGCGTGCAGTACAGAAGATCTTTGAATACACAAGGAAGCACCAATCCTAACATGTAGAATACAGAAAAAGACAGGGAGAAACTCAGCTAAGCATTGGCATCCAAATAAAACACAGTTCCAATCCCAAGTAATAATATGAGAATGCAACAAAAAAATAAGAACAGCACTGTCCAATTTAGAGCTTCTGCTAATTCCTCCACTTCAAGCACAGCACACAAACAAGGTATCATATGAAAGCAGTTAGCAGAGACTTTGTTAAAGATGTCTGTCTCATCACTGTGGGAGAGAAACTTTACAACCGGACGGCCAAAATCATAAATCATGTCTTACTTTTTCCGTTCTGTGTTCAAAAATTGTATTCCACCTCAAAACTCCTTCCTCATGGAACTACCAGTTTTTTAGTCACGTATTCACCCTTCCTATGGTATATTATAGGGCTGGACATTATAGAAAAAAGCATATTGATATTATAAATTGTCATTTAAAAAAAATAATTGTCAAAAAGATTTAAAAAATATATTTCAAGTCCAGCCCTGGCCATTCTTCAATGCTACTGCTTAGTGGCCTACTTTTTTTTTTAGAATACATTTTCTTCTATTGAAGTAAAAACCTAGATTGCACATATCAGGGCCTTTGTTTTCCAGGAGGGAGTAGGCAAAAACAAAACAAAATTCTTTCCCACTGTCCTTATTCACCTACCAGCTCTCCCTCGACAGACATTGTAATTTGACAACTGCTTAGTGACCTACTTTTAATACAGAACACAGTAACACTGAATTCAAATTCATCTCCTTTTTCTAACCACCTTTTAATACCATCACTGAAAGATTTTAAAAAATATGCTAATTTTCCACCTCCCCTCAAGTTAAACAATTGAGTTTTACCTTTCCCCTGTTCATCCAGCCGTTCTCCGAGTGTGGCGAGCCAATCTGTGGCTTTATCTTAGCATGAATCATTGTATCGGATTAGACCATCAGCACCTAACTAGCATCATGCTAAAGAGTTAATTAAAAACTCTGGTAGTTTCCCCATTTAAAAGTCGTCTCTTGTCAAGGTGTAAAATGTAATGGAAAAAAAAACGAGGCGGTTTCCTGGACTGATCAGACATTGTGAATGTTCCACAAAATAGTCCCGGCAACAAGTGTTGAGTTGGAGCCAGCAGACGAATCCATTAGCAACTGGAGTTACCTGTTTGATTAGCCATGGTTCTGTAGGGTGTAAAGGGTTGTGATAGTAAGTCTATCCAAAGTGATTGTCTCACCTTTATGCTTTTTTCTTGGTCTTCTCCATCACTGGCGTTGTCCTCCCGTGCTGCAGAGGCAGGCTTCAGGGAACTCAGGTCCACATCCCAGGAGAAACCTGCAGACACCTGCAGCCTGGATGGACCTGCTGAGCTGGTGGGCACCTGCAGAGACAGAGGAGAAGAAAACCTTTTCATCGGGCCATGGAGAGGAATTTTTTTGCAGGAATAAAACTAATACTGAGCTGCTGCTTACTTTTACAGGATCCGGTTTTTCTTCCTCTTCCCCTTTCTCATCTTCTCTGAAGTACACCTCCACTCCACTGTCATTGCCATCACTCTTTGCTTTCTTTGTTTCCTTTTTCTTCTTCTTCTTTGGTATCTGGGACTCTGCTTGCTTCGTCGGAGATGAATGTACAGTAAAAACTACCATTAATCCCCATATAAATCACAAAGCACAGACAGATCAAGGCAGCATTTATTACTGTCAGCCCAAACAATGATGAATGATGGATAGCTGGCTTTTTCCACTACTAAACAATGATTACTTTCAGCACCTAGAGAAGGTCCATTAGTGAATATTTACACTGCTATGTTACCTGTTCGTCTGCAGTCAGAGCACGCTTCTTGTTTTTTTTCATATCATGCTGCTGCTTCTCCTCTCCGATGAGACGCAGCTGCAGGCCGAGAGATTCAGGAAGGACGTCTGATTTCCCGGTGTCCACGGGGAGCAGAGAAAGGTCGATAAGCTCCTCCTCTTTGTCCATACTGAGGAGTGAAACAGCAGCATTTACAGACTGAACATAATGAGACGGTAGTCTGGATTCTAAAATCTGGCAGCCGCCTGACGTTCTAGAGAAGATGTCATCTAATCAGTGTTTTACTCCTGAATTCTGACTTTTAGGTCAAATCGATATCTGTTATCAACAATGATCAGTTCTTTTTTTTTGTCTTTACATTTTCAGACAGACAATCAGTCTGACAGGAAGGAGCGCTGTCTTAAAGGCAGAATCAGTAAGTTTCAAGGTCATTCATCCTAACACCAGGTGGCAGTAATCAGCTTCTGAGGCCTGTAGTGTACTTTTCTTTTTTTCTTTTTTTTTTTACAAATGTTGATTAGTCTAAACGTCTCTGCAAGCTCACCTCTTCCACATGAAGAGTGGCAAGGTGAATCATGTGAAACGCTGCCCAGAGTGCAGATAAATTGGCTTATACCCACTCTACTGGTGGAAAAAAGGTACTACATATTTTCTGCACGGTAAAAAGTTAAAAAAGAATAAACAACTTTGTCATTTAATAAAATATCACTTGTAGAACTATGACAAACAACATGTTTTTTAACTCTCTATTTAAAAAACAAACAAACACTCATATTGAAAATCTTACAGATTCTGCCTTTAAAATCAAGACAGGACCAGAAGTGATAATAAGGCTGAAGCATTTAGTGTGGCATCTTGGATAAATCCATCCTGTCTGAAATGTAATGTTTCTATGTAAAATATGTATGTGATGATTGGGGGAATAGTATCCTAGTGAGTACAGAGGTGGGCTTGGCCAACAAAAGGTGAATCTCTGTGGGCCCCAACCTAACCCCCCAAACATGGCAGTCTATGGCTCTCTAGTATATCTAGAAATGAGTTAACTGCAAAGCTGAATCTCACAATCGGGATTAATAAAATAAACTGTTATTACTGATTAATATTCTTATTCACCTGACGATTTTGGTGGTGAGGAGGGTGTTGGGAGGCAGGTGCTTAGAAAGGACTTTGTGGTTTTTGACAAAGTACTTGGTGGATTGCTGCAGTTGGGCTCGTCCAGTGAAGTCCCTCGACAACCTGGAAGAAAAAAAAAAAAAAAAAAAAAAAAGGTCAGAAGGAATTATGAGGAAAGACAACATAAACAAGACAACATTTCACAATGTTCAATACATGAAGTATAGTTGATAAATAACTTATTTTTTTGCTAATTTATTTCTAGATCTAATAAATAAAAGAAAAACAAATGAAGCCAGGGAGCTTAAACCCCAGACTTGAGGGCCAGTGTCCCGCAGGTTTTAGATGTGTCTTTGCTCCATCACACCTCATTCAAATGGATCGATCAACAGCATGTTGTCAAGTTCTGCACAATGAACCATTAATTTGAGTCAGGCGTGTTGAAGCAGGGAAACATCTAAAGCCTGATGGACACTGGCCCTCGAGGACCAGAGTTTGTCATCTCTGAATTATAGTATCCATTAATTAGCATTTTAAAGTACATGCCTGCACCAGTCTAAGAATGCAGATCAAAGTGTTTTCACTTCAAATTTGAAGTGGTTTGGTTAATGCAAAAAAAAACATGAAGTGGACAGTTGTAATTAATAATAGTAACAATATTTATCTATTGAGTACCTTTAACAGATAAAGACATCACAAAGTGCATCACAGATCAATATAAACAAAACAACATAAAATATAAAAACAATATAGATTTAAAACAAATCAAAAACAATAAAACATTATTAAAGCCCATTGTCAAACTAAAAGCCTGTTTGAAGTGCAAAGTTTTGAATTCCTTCTTAAATAAATAACCTTTGTCTAAGCAGTAAAGGCAAGAGGAAGTCCTACCGCCCCAAAATAGCCATCCGGTGTTGTAGCAGGGTGTTTTTGGGACAACAAATAACTTTATGCCCTTTGACATCAAACTGCTGATCAGAGATGTGAGGAGGAGCTTCACCTTGCAAGACTCTAAAAGTTATCGTCAAGATTTCACAATGGATGGTAAAATGCACTGGCTACCAATGAAGGGAGGCTAAAACAGGTGTGATGCGAGCTGATTTGTGTGTCCTGGACAACTTGAACGTGCTTAGGCTCCTTCTTGTTTAAGCAGGTCAAAAGACTTACAATAGTCCAGATTTAAGGATAGAAAAGCATGAATAATCATCTCCATTTTAATCTTGGACACAAAAGATTTCAATTTAAGACACAGTGTTATGAACTGTTCAGAGACATTGCAGAGTCAAAAATTACACCTAGCTTACACACATACGGCTGCAAGGAAGAAGCTAAAAGACCTAGGTGCTGTTTTATTAGAGGGATGTCTAGTACTTAGTTCGAGTTCAAAGTGACGAGGCAGTACAAACATCTATACAACACATCTGGCAGATAAAGATATGGACACTAGGGGTGACCCCAAATAGTCCACGATTCGTTGATAAGATTCGTTGACTCGATTCCTTGCAAAATGAGGTTACAAAAAGATCACACCATTCTGGCAACAGGGGGGTGCTGAACATCTTATTTTACAGAGTATTCATTCTTTCTTCAAATAAATGGTGATATAGCGTATTAGCAGCCAATAAATAATTCTGTTAAATATTGAAAATGATGTGTGCACATAAATCATTATCCTTATTACCCATGAATAAATCACCTAGGCCCACTATAGTTGCAGGATCCAAATACGCTGAGGTGAGCAGCATTCTGGCAGTGATTTCAACTTTACGGCAACTTATTCGCTCATGTCACTAAAAGAAATTTCAGAAGAGTAGGAGCATTGTGAAAAGGTAAAAGATGACCCGGGCTGCAGATAGAATACATCGCATCCTCTCCGCCATCCCAGAGGAGATTTTCCGAGGCCGACTTTATTGTAAACACAGCAAGGAGTGCAATTCTCCAATCCGAGGTGAACAAGTTGGTTTTACTGGAACACAACTTCAGATGAGTCAGACGGCAACGGGTGCAGTTAAACACGACGCTTTCTCTGTGGCAGAATTTTATTTAGGTTGGATCCGATTTCATTTTGGGACATTATAAACGCTACTTGGAGACTGCCCACTGCGTCTCTGAGCAGTGCAGTGTAATAGGCGTCCTTTTTTGCCGCAGCAGTTTCTAACTTTTACTTACTTTACCTCCTACATGGATATTACTTTTATTTTGTTATTATAGCTTATCTTTGTTATTGTGTACTTACTTTCTTTATACAGGCAGCTTATTCTATAGGAATTCTACTTTATATATTTTGGTTATGTGCGTGGCGGAGCAAGCACAGGTTGTTACGCCCTTTTGATTGTCTTTCCCGACTTTAAATTGTTAAGCCTTTAAACCAAAAAACAAAGAAACTACACAAAAAAAAAGGGTTTTTGCCTGTTTTTTTCTTTTTTACAATAATATATGGACCGTCTACATTTTAAACAAGCATATATCGTGACAAGGTCAGCCATGGGGTTGCAGACTTTTCAAACAGGTTAATGAGTGGGATAAGGAAAAAAAACATTAATGGAGAGACGGTCCTATTATTGTTATCTTATGGGAAGAATGGAATTTGTTTAGTGGGGTGTTTTTAGCTCTTTTCTCTAGAGCGGAAACAGAAGCAGATAAGATTAATGAGGGGAAAACAACATGATTCGACGATTCGTCAACGAGAGGCAAGAACTGACTAATCAGATTTGACTATAAAAGTCGGGGACACCCACTAATGAACACCATCCGGTGCAAAACCCCACCCTGCTGCAGACAAGGTTTCCTGTGAAGTCTAAAATAATTGGGTCAAAACAAACTCTTCTTGTTCTTGCCACCTCTAGAAATCAAATTACAGAGCCTTTAATGAACTGCTGCACCCAAATGGTGGGGACAATGGGTAGGATGAGAAAAACAAAAGAAAGGTTCTGCAAAAGCTGTCATAAAAAACAGAGGAGCTGAGATAAAGGAACAGCTTTGATTTTTTTCTTCCTTGATTCTGCAAAACAAAAACACAACAGAGCTAAAAGAACATCCTCCAAGAAGTGATGGTGAGATGAAGTCCTGGGATTGTGTAGAGTCTTTCTGGACAATTAATTCGCCAAAGTTTCATTACTCAAAGCCCCGTTTACCAGCTCATTTGGAAATATGGTTATTTGATGTACAGTGTGTGATATATGTGGGGTACATACCAGTGGATTTGTAAAAATAATTATGCATGTGTCATGTCAGAATCCCCATAATAAGTAAAGCCAGATTTAATGAATCTGTGCTGAACGTGGTATATAAATATATCAATCCTGGATAGATAAATAATATAAGGTTATAAAGTTTTATATGCAGTCTACTGTATGTATTCAATTTTGGGGGACATAATATCAAAATGCTTCAAAACTGCTGGTGTCCTTCACTTCATTAGTGGCTCCCATTTTGAAGCATTGTTGTCAGGCAATTTCCTGCACATATGATCCTCGACTTCACCTCGGATCGCGCACAACAGTTCCTGTATTTCCTGGGGCATTTTCCAGCTGCTGGAATCCCTCAACAAGATAGTCTAGATGTGATTTCAGAGAGACGGGGCCTCGTTTGTATTTGGTCACATGATAAAAAACAATATGGGCCCCGAAGGAATTCCTTCGGACACGCCCCCTTCAGACATAAGATCCCTACCTCCAAGTGTGATGACCTATCATCTATGTAGAGAAGACCTATAGATGATACCTGCTGAAATCTTCCACTTTCAAACTTACAGGAGGAGCGTGCTCTTCATTTCTTTAAAAAGAAAAAAAATGTATCCCACTTTTTTCCCCCATTTTAGCACTTGGTTTATTAATCGAACCTGGGACCTTCTCGCTGTAAGGTGAGCTGCGCCACCGTGCCCCCAGTTTCATTTCTAATTGAAGTGTATACTATCTGTCCAGTGCAGGATGGATTTCTCTGTTACCTGATGAAGACCCCCTGCTCTGCTACAGACTTGATGTAGCCTCTGATGATCTGGCCCACCTCCAGTTCGTCTAAAGACAATACTTCGGGGTCTTTCACCGGCTTGGCTTGTTGTGGATTCAGCCTGTAGGAACATGATATAAATCAGACAGGGTTATATTTCTACAAAAAGTAAAAAAATCAAAAAAGAAGAAAATTCTGTTGCTTTTCTTACCTTGATGGACGCAGAGACAACTGCCACTTTCCTTTTTCATTACCTAGAAGGTAACACCTGAGGATAAAAAAAAGTTCAAGTTTAAACTCAGTATTTCCTTACTGGGTTGAGGTAGTATGAGCCGGGGATAGCTGACATTTTGCCTATCGGTGAGAATGATATAGTACTAGTGCTGGTTGGTGCAGGATACCTGCTCTTATTATGTTTCGATATTC
>JAPMNP010711213.1:0-11586 GCA_029874935.1 Atherina boyeri
TATAAACTCTGATTGAACAAACTTTGATTGGTGAGTTTATGTATCACACTGATAAACTGGCTTGCAATAGTTAATGAAGCAACAGAGAGATCACAGAGCTAAGAAAAACCTCAAACAAGCCAACAAGTCTGCAAGTCCCATCCTGGTTCTTCTTGGAACCAGATATGCTGAAATGAGTTATGCATCACAGCTTTTGTAATAGCCCTGCAGGATTAATTTGGATGAACATCACTGACTGTTTCATGTGTGGATCGGCCAGGTGTTGTAGACCCAAAACAGATATATCTTTTGAAATGACATCTCTTTAGTAAATGCTTTTGTAGCTGAGCTTTAGTTTATGATTTAGTACAATGTTTAATACAATACCTCCAAATCCATATCAATTTGACTTATTGTGTTTAAAACTACTGTCTTCTCTTTGCAGTGGTATACGAAGGATGTCCCAAGGCGTTTGAAGCAGGCATTTGGTGGCCTAAGACCAAATTTGGACGCCCTGCTGCCATGAACTGTCCCAAAGGATCGATTGGTGAGTAGTTCAGTCCTTCTGATAACAATCGTGGATTTGCTGTTTCTCTCTGAATGTTGTGAAAAACAAAATGTAAACAACAAAAATGCAAACGCTAACTTTTCATTATCAATCCTCTTAAGTATCTATTGAACGGTTGCTATAAGTAAGCCTACAGTTTATGAGCAGCCATTGTAGCCACTAAGACTGTTTTCTTTTTTAAAAGGTCACTTAGTCCTAATTTGAATAGGAAATAAAACTATCTTTGTGCCAGATATTCACTTGTTGTGTAACATCAGTTAATCTGTGTGGGCAGCTGTGTTTTTGCGAGTTAATGTAGTTTAAAGCGTAGAAACACAATCCCTGAAGCTTAAAAACACAGTAATGAAGCTTTCTTATTGGTCTGTTAATCCAGCAGAGATTTCTCAGCTGGCATGTACAGGTTTGTCTTTAGAGACTTCTGGAAAAACACCAGGTACATTAAGAGCCGACTGTGAAATACCTCTCCTTCTTAAGTTGTGTTTGTGTGTGTATACGTGTCTGTGCTAGAGAGAATCAAGAGGTAGAGTTCACTGATCTCCTCCCAGTAACTGTCACTTTCCTGACTACTTTCTTAGTAACTGCAGTCACCATGGGGGCCCTTATGCTGTCTCCCAAGACTGGTTGATTAATTTATTCACCAGCATCACTCGCTGCCATTTTTCCTGCTCCTTTCTCTGCTGCATTAGCATTTAAAGAGACAAGTATCTGGATCATTTTCTCAACAATTCGAACAACTTGATGCCCGCCATATTTAAAAATTGGAAAGGCCTTTATTTTATTTTTTATTTTTTTATTTATTTATTTTTTTTACAGATTTTTCATTTAAAGGAGATCTCATTAATTAAGCCTCATTACTGTGTACATCATGTCAGTCATCCAGACCTGACAGATAAACAGGCTCCCTGCTACCGGGTCTGGAAGATGTTTTGAAGGAGAAAATGCTTTGAACCAGTCATATTCTGCTACAAAAAACTAAACTAAATAAAACAACCCCCAAAAAAATGATTTGAAATGAATTGCTCTGTTAAACTTTCACTAACAGAAACATCAGTCATGCTCAGTCCTGCCCTGGTGACCATCTGTGTGAACCTCTGGATTGGGGTCCAGGCCAATTTTCTTATGTCAGCTCTGCTGATTTTGGGTTGAAAAAACGAGTTTATAATTCAATTTTGATATTGGATTTGACCATTTATTGTGGTTGATAAGATATGATGATTATCATCATTATTATGATTTTGTTATTGTTGTAAATTATTGTAAGTATTACTTGAAATATCCTCTTGATGTTCATTATTAAGTTTATTAGTTTGTGATGTTTATACCAATATGATTGGTGTTACTACATCCATTTTTACTCTTCCACAGTCACATCAACATTTCCCATATTTCTTTAAATTACCCTTGTCTTTCCCTCTCGTCTTCCTGGTAAAAAAAAAAGAAGAGAAAATGAAAATTCGGGAAAATACCTTCAGACATGATTTCATGTTTTTCAGGCTGAAAACTGCACTAAATGAAACATTAGTAGCACATAACAAAACATTCAACATTTGCATTGTTTCATAGTCATGTTTTCTTTCAGTTTTAATAGTTCAGCTGACTTCCTTCCATCTGGAACAAATCTTGTTTGTTTTTGTTTGTGTTTTTTTTTGTTTCAGGTACCGCCATCCGTCACTGCAGTGATGAGAAAGGCTGGTTGTCACCTGAACTCTTCAACTGCACTGCTGCCACCTTTTCTCATCTAAAGAAGCTGGTGAATAATTCACACAGTCAATAATAAAAATCCTCCCTTGCATTAAAAGTTTTTTTCAATGCAGAACAAGAATGTATTGTAAGAAAGCTGATCGTGTACCACTGTGATTCCTTGTAGATTTAACAACATATTCTACTGATTGTGTTTGAAACCTAATACCTGAGGCTTGTACTTTTCAAAGCTTCAATAATCCCAGGATTGTCTGGTTTCTGTTCTTTACTTTGACCCGCTTGTTTGACTCTCCCCCTGCTTTCTTCCAGAATGAGGACCTACGTCGAAACAGTTCACGGATGGACTGCGAACAGTCCAAGACCATCGTGCGTTTGCTTCACAGCGCTACAAATAACGCGCCACATTTTTTTGGCAATGACGTGAAAATGACGGCTCAGCTGCTGAATCATGTGCTGCAGTATGAGAGCCGACAGGCAGGGTTTAACCTCACGGCCATGAAGGATGCAGAGTTCAATGAGGTAAACAAGAAATGAAAACACTCTAGATTCAGTTTTTATTATTACCTAGATTGGACTTAAATTGGATATTGGAGGAAAAAAATGGAACCCTCGGTGGATTATTACAAGCACTGGTGGCACACCGCCCTCCACTGGTTGATTATCAACAGAATTTGATCCACCATCATACATATCCACCATTTCTTGTTGCCCTGTTATTTCTCTGGTTACTAAATGATTTATAAATCCCTAAAGTTGTAGCAATGCATTCATTTTTGGACTTTTTCAGAATTTGGTGCGGGCAGGTAGTGCCATACTGGATCCTAAGACCAAGGATTACTGGGAGCAAATCCAGAGGACAGAAGGCGGCACTGCACATCTGCTCCGCAACTTTGAGGAGTACGCCAACACGCTGGCACAAAACGTCAGGAAGACCTACCTGAAGCCCTTCACCATCGTCACTGAAAACATGAGTAAGTGGTGGAGCTGTAATGGAGTGATGTAACTGTTGCATGTCATATCCAGTAATTCTCATCCGTTTACTTTTCCCTTCTGTATTCTTCCCTCCCTCATTTGTCTGTACCTCCCTCCTACAGTCCTAACCGTGGACTACTTGGATGTGTCTGACCCGGAGAGGGCAACATTACCTCGGTTCCAGGACATCCAGGAGTCTTACCCCAAAGACCTCAGGTCTTCTATCCACTTCCCACAGTTTAACCTGCGCTCTCAGCTCCACAAAGGTGATAACCCCGGCTGAGTTAAACCTCACTACTAGTGTTGCTTTTATGCTTCATGACCTACACCTCCATCTTCTAACACAGCAGAACCCACTCCTGCCCCTCCAACCCAAACCGACCCTCCCCAGGGGGAGGAGCATACACTGTCCGACAGGAGAAGGCGACACCTGGAGCCCCCCGCCCCGCTGCCCGTCGCAGTGGTCATCGTTTACAAGTCTCTGGGACAGCTCCTTCCAGAAAGATACGACCCTGACCGCAGAAGTCTGAGGTACTGTTTCTGACACCAGTACAGTGGAACACTATGATCTCTGATATCTAGATAAAGATAAACACAAGGAAGTGCAAACTTTCTCACCAACTTAAAGAGGATTAAACTAAAGTATAATTCATTCAAACAATTGGAAGCAGAGAAAGAGGAATTGTGTTACAGTGGGAGAAATAGAAGAACCTGAACTTTAAAAACTGCTTTGTGTCATTTCCTGGCACAGAATGTGTAAAATAAACTGAATATACCCTGTTAGAAGTGTGTTTGAGAGATCCTTTTTTACATGGTTTCATAATATTTGGAAGTGCTATCCAATAAGAGAAAACACAGGGTTAGGAAACATGTTTGGTACTAAATGTTATGGGCTGATGTGCAACTTTTTGAGCACTTTTGGATGGAAACTGGAAACAAAAAATCATTTTAATAACTTATAATTGTATGTTTATGTGTGTGTTTATAGGCTCCCCAACCGTCCAGTGATTAACACAGCCATCGTTAGCGCTACAGTCCACAACGAGGACCCTCCCCTTTCTCCCATTCTAGACCCCCCTATTACATTGGATTTCACCCTGGTCGAGACGGAGGAGCGAACGAAGCCTGTCTGTGTGTTCTGGGATCACTCCATTGCGTGAGTTGGACTTTAAATACATATGCAGGAACATGTTTTATCTGCAAAGTTGTAAATTTCTTTTAGATGAAATACATTTAAAAATTGGTATATGAGCGTGTGCTAGCATGTTTTTTTGTTTTGTTTTGTTTTTTTAGGATTGGGGGTACAGGTGGTTGGTCTTCTAAAGGGTGTGAGGTGCTCAACAGGAACAACAGCCACATTAGCTGTCAGTGTAACCACATGACCAGCTTTGCTGTGCTGATGGACATTTCCAAGAGAGAGGTACTGTCAAAGTTTTATTTCCAGATTTATGTCAAACATCCACTGGGTTTTGTTCCTGTCTGATGTCTGAACTTCTATGCACAGCACGGTGACGTCCTCCCACTGAAGATCGTCACTTACACCACAGTTTCAGTCTCCCTGTTCCTGCTCCTCCTCACCTTCATCCTGTTGTGCCTCTTGCACCGGCTCCGCTCCAACCTCCATTCCATTCACAGGAACCTGGTGGCAACGCTCTTCTTCTCGGAGCTCGTCTTCCTGCTCGGCATCAATCAGACGGACAACATGGTCAGTGGGTTTTTATCTCACACAAAGCAGCCCGTGTCAGTCATCACTGAAGATTTTACCCAACCGTAGAGGTTAGGGCCAGCTAAAGTTGTTTTTACTTGATGTCAGAAGAGATATTCTCTCATCATATAGATGTAGAACAAGACAGATTTCATGCGCATATGATACAAAAGCACATCTTGAAGTAAAGCACAGTAAACTCTGGCATGGTGCAACATGGTGAGGGATAAAGGGGCTTTCGCTTGTATTTGCTGTATTACTGTATAAGAACCTGGCAGACATCCTAAGGTATTTATTTAGCCTTCAGGCAGAACTCGAATGCTGGCTTGACAAAGGCTTTAAAAAGCTTAATGGGCTGAGGCCTCCCAGAGAGACTTCCTTTATTTGATTTTGCGTTTTGATGATCAACTAATGACTGTAATTGTTAGGAATGTGCTGCTTGCCTAATTGCTGAAATACAACATCATAAGTTCATTTTAAACAGGTAACTGGATGTAACTTCATTATTGTAAACATTTTCAATAATAGAAGTGTCAAATATAATTTGTGTTGAGCGTTAAGGAGGACATAGATCAAGCTAATCATTCAGACTCCATAGCTTAATTTGCTATTGGCTCGGTCGCAGACACGACCAGAAACATGCATATGTGCATGCATACACACTTGCAGGATCAAAAGGTATGGGGCTTCTTTGAAGTCTGCTCTTACAGACGTTTGTACCCACGTACACAGACATACACACTCTTCTGTAGGCCAGTAGCACAGACATGCTCCAACTGGTACCTGTCTGCAGAAGCAGGCCTCAGTGTGGTAGGCGCTGGCAAAGATTTCCCAAAACAACTTTTTTGTTTTAACTTGATAGATTTCTTCCAAGTCTGTGGTACAGACACACAATTAATCTCTTAAATGACAATTAATTCTTCTGGATTTTTGTTAAACAGAAGTGAGGCTTAAAAGCTGATGCTGCATAGACACACGGAACTCAACTGATTCATTTGAATGTAATAAAGCACATTTAATTAGTCTCTTTTCAGAAGTTGAATAAATATTGATTTGTTAAGAACAGGAATCAGCTGGTAAAAAGTTTTTTTTCACTCACTGACCCTTTTAAAGCTCAGTAATTACCCTGTTTTATCTCATTTATTTGTGGAGTTAAAAACATTATTTCAACTTTTTCCTTAGCCTTCCATGGATAACTCTTATCTTCAATATCATATGTTTAAATTTAGCGTTTCACTTCTGTCTCGTCTGGCGAAACCAGTTGTCTACAGTCTTATAGGCAGAAATCAGTAGACATATCAGATCTATCTATTAGTCCTGCAACAATTCAATTGCCGACCTCCTGCTGTCCTCCAGGTGTACTTTCTGACTCGATATCAGAGTCTTTCAGTTGACTGTCTGAGCTACTACAGCTATGCTTTTTTGCTTTATTTATGACAATTTCACACCTTCTCATTCAAATGGTTAACAGAGTCAAATCAGCCACATAATTCAAGTGTGGCTCCCGTTAACTGAGTCTAGAATTAACTGACTAGAAGTTTGGCAGCCTCTGCGCATCCTACCTGCAATAAATCTACTTCCTGTTTCTAACAAAAGACCAAAAGCATTTGTTCCTTACCAATGAAGAAATCTCTGAAGATGTGGTGATCAAGTTTATTATTCACTGACTACTTCCTTGCCCTCAACTGTACGAACAACAGAGGTGTAAGTGATCAATTACAAATACTCAGATTACTGTGATTAAGTAGTTTTTTGGGGTACTTGTACTTTTATGAGTAGATTTTAAAGTCTGTACTTTTGCTTGTATTTAATTATTCATTAATCCATGTAATCTACTAAATTACTTTTAAAATACTGAGTGCAATTTTAATTCATATCCAAACCTTCTATCTGCATTTATGTAGCCAGTAAGGTGATTTGATAACAAACAAGCCGATGAAAACCGGGTCATGAGGATGGAAAACGAAACAAAACAAAAAAAGGACGTTAATGATTGATATTTGATTGATTTAGAATTAAGAATTTAACCAGTTAAAAATGTATTCATGGATATTTAATCAAAAGCCGTGGCTCCTCATGTCATTTAGTTGTTTTGTCTGCCGGAGACATTTGCTGAATAAGGAAATAAAAACTTAAAATGGGAAAAGAATTTGGGAAAACACTTGTTTTGTATCTTATCAATTATTAATGATTAATAGATTGTTGGCTTTTTAACTTTTGGTAAAGGAAAACACACAATTTCCAGCCCTTGTCTGGAGAACTGATTGTGACATCAGCCGTTAAAAGTAACTAATACTCTGAATAATTTTTTTTACAAATACTTTGTACTTTGAATTAAGTATTTCTCTAACACCAGTAATTTTACTTGTAATTGAGTCATATTTTAGCAATGTAACAGTACTTGTACTAGAGTACAGAACAATAAGACTAATAGATATTGCAGTGAGGTAAAAATGAGGAGGATCATTTAAGGTTACAGGTTCCCGACAAGTTGAGAGTTTAGATTTTTCCTTGTTAAACATTCTGACTCAGTGTGTTGACCGGGGCGACATGGACTTGACTGAGCATGTGCTGCGTTATCTGCCTCTCTGTGTTTTGTTCAACTATAAGCCTAATGTAGAATGAGTCCCAGCGGAGGAGAAAATGGGAGATTAATCTGGTTTTCTTTTGCATGTCTCTGAATTTGTACATGCTTGTTTGTAGGCGTGCAAGTCATACATCCAGAGATTGGGAAAATGTCTGCCAGGCCTGTGGAATGCTGTCAGTGTGTGCCTGAGGCCATCTGTGGGATGATTTATAGTCCTGTCAAAGTAGTCTCTCGTTCTCCTCTGATCTTCGCGTCCATACACAGAATTACTTTAATACACTATATCCCAACCACTGGGACATTCCCTGACATACCACATTCCTCTAACCTGGCAAAAGAAAGGAGATAAAGAAATGTGCAACTCAATGATGACATAAGTTGTAATAGAGCTGCAAACATACTGGAATAAAAAAAATAAACCTTAATGATGTTGATTCTGCATATTGACTAATAAAGACATGGTGTTCATGAGCCGTATGGATAGATGGAAAGACATCTCTCACTTTCTTCTTTTCCTCTCCCTCCTCCTTTCAGTTTGTATGCACAGTAATAGCCATCCTCCTCCATTACTTCTACATGTGTACCTTTGCCTGGATGTTTGTGGAGGGGCTGCATATCTACCGCATGCTGACAGAAATGCGGAACATCAATCATGGCCACATGAGGTTTTACTACGCCATGGGCTGGGGCATACCGGCTATCATCACTGGTGAGTAACACACCGGAACTCTTACAAACAAAACGACAGGAGATGGCAGATTGTCAGGAAGGTGCAAGCTGCGACTCGTCTGTTCTGGGGAGATTGAGATCCTCGTGGGAATATTAATCGAACAAGACAGCGGAAGATTGAGACATAATAAAAGGCAGACAGTTATCCATAGTCTGTCAAAATGAGATGTAAACAGTGGCATACATTGCATGTCAGTGGATGAACCCGGCAGCTCATCTAATTGGTGACAGGTATGGGCTGGTGTGTTAGAAAGTCAAGCATGAAGTAGTCCTTGGCTGACAAAATTTTAAAGAACTGGTAAAGTTATTAAGATACAAGAAGGAAGCTAGTATAGAAAAGATGTTGGTGAATTTATCGCTAAATGTTAGTTTATTTCTTTCCTACGAAGGTTATCAAGTCTGTAAGTCAGTCCAGGTTCTCATAATGCGGGGTGAGTGCATGTTCATGTAGAATGTTCAGAGTTGACAGCAGGTGACCAATCACAAATGTTTATTTCTCACAGGCTGAAAAGCAGCACGGCTGCTGCAGCCTAAGTAGGAAGCAATGTGAAGATAATATGAATGCATACATTATTAACTTGGTAATATCATCGTCTCATCATTAAAGCACATGTATACGACGGCGTATTAAGGCCATGCTGAGAGAAAAAAAAGTGGTGGATTTTTTTCTTACCTCTTCCTCACTCGAAATGTTGAGAAAAAGTCGAAATGTTGAGAAAAAGTAGAAATGTTGAGAATAAAGTCGAAATGTTGAGAATAAAGATGAAATTTCGAGAATATAAAGTTTGAATGACGAGAATAAAGTTGAAATGTTTAGAAAAAAATGTAAAATTTCGAGAATAAAGTTGAAATTATTCTCAACATTTCCACTTTATTCACAACATTTCAACTTGATTCTCTGAGTGAGGCAGGGGTAAAAAAAAAAAAACAAATAAAAAATTTCTCTCAGCATGGCCTTAATACTCTGTCGTACATGTAGATCTAACAATGTTTATTTTATGAAATGAGTGCGTTCCTTGTGCATTTTTTGAGGTACATGAGAAGTCAGATGCATCTCAAGCTGTTGTTTCCAAGTTTATTTTTTGCCATCCAGACTTGAAAATGAATATAAAGAAGTGGTTGGTTCAGTTATTTAAGTTGATTTAAAAAACGTTTTATAAGATAAAGTGGGACATGGATGCAAACATACAGACAGAATTTGATGCTTGTTGGTGAGTTTGATATTCTGAACACAGACTATAGGAGAAGAAGATGGCAGGAAAGCTTTATAGTTTTGTGATTGTTCTAGAAAAATAATTTAAATAAAGGAAATATAAATGAGTTCATTGATCAGTCTTCCGTTTTAAGGAATGTAAACATCCTTTTCTGATGCCACGTCTCTTCCAAAGATCAGTGAAAGTCAAACAGCACAGTCAATGTTTCACTCTCGTTGGAGTCAGAAAGGGTCTATCGCTCCAGGATCAGTTGCCAGGGTGATACAACCTGCTAAGAAGTTAACCGGTTTTGTGATATGGGAAATCCAGAAGTGAACCTTAAATTACCTTGATAAGCCAGTAATCCTGCTTCATAATCCAGGCCCATGGATATTTGGCATTTCTTTGGATTAGAACCAATGAGGAGAGGGATCAAATCTGAGGAGAAAAAGTAAAAATATGGCACTGAAAAATATCAGGGAAAGTGAAAGAACTGCGACATACTTTTTGTTTTGTTATTCCTGTATTTTTTGTATGATTTATTTGTTTATTTATGTATTTGTTTGTGTGTTTAGGTTTGGCAGTAGGCCTTGATCCTCAAGGTTATGGAAACCCTGACTTCTGCTGGCTTTCTGTTCATGATACCCTCATCTGGAGCTTCGCTGGGCCCATCTTTGTAGTTGTCCTGGTATGTGCATGAATAAACAGATTTTCCATTACTATTGTTTTGACCTCTTGATTCAAAGGCAATAATAAAACATGTAGTCTTGTAGATGTAGCTATAAAAAGATTTCCTTAGATAGGACCTTATCAATAGATTTTTTTAAAAACACTAGTTATAAAAAAAGTAAACATAACTTTTTTATTTTACGCTAAGAAAAGCTAAAAATATTTATTAATGAACTTTCCTTTTCCTCCCTCTTTAAAGGTAAACATAGTGATTTTCATACTAGCTGCGAAGGCTTCCTGTGGTCGCAGGCAGAAAGCGATGGAGAAATCAGGAGCGATGTGAGTCTCTCAGTCACTTTCACTATTCCTTCATAG
Source organism: Atherina boyeri (assembly GCA_029874935.1). NCBI lineage: Eukaryota > Metazoa > Chordata > Actinopteri > Atheriniformes > Atherinidae > Atherina > Atherina boyeri. The sequence continues at coordinate 10,479 of JAPMNP010711213.1, forward strand.
CACAGCATTCAGTGCTTAACATCACTTCACTGTCTTTTTTTGTTTGTAAACTCAGTCCCGCGCTACGTATGGCCTTCCTCCTCCTGCTACTCATCAGCGCCACCTGGCTGCTTGGTCTGATGGCGGTCAACAGCAATGTGATGATTTTCCACTATCTGTTCGCCGTCTTCAGCTGCTTGCAGGTAGAACTGTGTTTGTCTATACATATGATCTTAGCTCTGACTGATTGTTTGAACACGTGCTGTTAGATTGATCCGTTTCATAGACACCCTTTTCTTTCTTCACAGGGAGTTTTCATCTTCTTCTTCCATGTGATATTCAACAAAGAGGTGAGGAAAAACCTCAAGAATGTCTTCACAGGAAAGAAGAACATACAAGATGAGTCGAGCACCACAAGGGGCTCTCTGCTCACGGTAAGTGAACAGACGCAACAGGTTTTTGCTTTTGTAACAAAAAATCCTTCTTGCCCTCATAATGGTATCATTGACTTATAATGACAGAGTCACACCTTCTTCTCTTCTCCCTCCATCACCAGCGTTCTCTCAACTACAACAACACGTACACAGAGGACGGCCCGCTTTACCGGTCAGCCATCGGCGAGTCTAACGTGTCCCTGGATAGTACGCTCAGGTCAGCAAAGAGCCGCAGCAGCTACCTGGCTTACACACTCAGGTACAACACGCTTACTGACTGCATGGCTGCTTTACTAGACTGCTGCATGACGAGTGTGTGTCTTTGTTTGTGTGGAAATCTCTTTTTTTCACTTTGATTCTCATTTAGACACATCTGCTGATGCATTCAGTGTCTCACACTTACTAACACACCCAAGGCCCTTATGTACCTGCTCACGTTGTTGCTGCTTTATCAAAGGCTCGGTTTTTTCTTCCATTTCGGAACATTTTAAGTGGGAGTTCTTTCTTTCTTTCTCCATGTGCATGCTGCCATGTGATGGCACCTCCATTGGATACAGATTCTGCTTGTGTGAATGACCATGCTGAGATTTGCCAGTGCATGGCTAATGGCCTGGTTGCATGGGTCCAAAACAAGAGAGAGGAAAACACATGAACCTTTATTTACACCCACAAATGTAAAAGAACACAAAAGAGCT